>JAOXYD010254299.1:0-16193 GCA_028565735.1 Pinacopodium congolense
CTATGTCCGTGATACTTAAAATTTAAAAATATAGGAAACATTAAAAGTAACAAAATAAATCTTATAATTAATATATAAAAATATATGAAAAAGATTACATGATATTCTACTAGCCTTTTATAACCATCTTTATATAAGATAAAAATTATTTTTAATTATTTTTAATTATTATTTTATGTAAAACTAGTTATAAAAGACCACCAGTAAAATATTATGTAGTCAAATTCAAAACATAATTATGTATAAATTATTTAATAAATACAAACAAATAGGTGTTATATTAATATTATGTTTCGAGTATGTAAAGTATTTATCCGCATAGAAAATTTATAAATTATTGTTTATAAAAGTGATTGCTATCATTTTTCATAAGTAGGTTCATCTAATTGATGAACATTTTTATTGTAATACACTATTTGAAAACTGAAACTTGATATGCTAGAGGTTAAATATCTTCTTAATTCTTTATTTGAGATATTTATGATAAATGGTATTCTTGAGATTCTTTTTTAAAGGTCGTTCGGTTCTATTTTTTTTAATATAAAATATTTAAAATTAATATAGAAATTTAAAAATTACATGCTAATAAAGCATATAAACTATACAAAAGTACAAAAACCTAAAAAAATACACAAAATTCAAAATAAAAATCACAAAAATCACAACTAAAAGATAAATCAAACAACCCTTAAATATGAAAGTTAAACCATTGTCATCTATTATAGAAATAGTAGATTTTGTATTAAACTACATTTTTACTATTTCATTTTTGAACCATTTTATTTATGTTGTTTGTGTATTTAGGCTTAAAAATAAACGTGAAAAAGATTCCTAACACCTTTAAGGATCTATTCGTTAGGAAGTGTGTATACCTTTCCATTTAATTGATTTAGGGGTTACGGTGTTAGATTTGGTTAGATCTATTTGTAAAAATAAAGTTAGAAGTTTTTTATTGCATATTAAGGTTTTTGAAGAAGTTACGTTATTGACTTTACAAAGAATTTTGTAAATTGATATAAAAGATATCAATTATGCATTCATCTTATAACAATAGAATTTTATTTGTAATATAAATCATCTAAAGTATTTTTTTAATCTCTTAAAAAAGCTATAAGGTTAGATATCGTTGAAAAGAGATAAGTAAATTACAAATGTTAGATTTGACCGAACTTAAAAGAGAATCTTGAAAATCATGGAACCTAGCATCCATAATGCTAATAACAATGGTGTTTTTAATCTTCTTTTGTTTAAGGTCGTATTCCTATTTATATTAGCCTTATATTGATTTTACTGTAATTTTTGTCTTTATATTTATTCATAGATTATTGTGATAATAAATGTATTAACAAAAGGATTAATTTGAACCTAATATTTGCATATAAATTGAAGTAAGATCTTAACATTTCGAAGTATTCAAATTCAACCTTAACGATTATAAAACATTCAAATCAAACCTCATATTAATAAATCTCTAACAATGTTAAGGATTCTGTCAATTAAGTGTATACATAACAATACATATGACACCCCTTAATTTTTTTAAAAACTTTTTAGAGCCTATAAGTGCAACTTGGGTTCTTTCTTTTTCTTATTTATCTTTTTTAATAGTTGCCAAGAATTTCCACTCCTTTAACACCAACCCCATTTTTCAGCAAATGAATCCTAATAACAAAGGCTCCAAACTTTTCTTAATGGTCTTCATCCAATTAGTAAAAGCATATTATGATGACTTAAACTTTTGTTAAATTACTCTTAATGGACCAATAAGGAAAAAAAACTTTATAAGAGTATAAGTTAAGTTTAATAAAACCTAAGTTTCATTTCTTTCTTAAACCTTCTCCTTATAAGTAACTGTTCATGCCCAACTTCCAATAATCATATCTTCACTATCTGATCACCCTTTTCAGTGATCTAAGACTCTACGGAAAGCTCTTCAGATGTTTTACCAAACTCTTAAAGTTGTTTCACCAAAAATAGCCCATATTTGGAGAAATTTTGACTGAAACTTTTGATTCTTATAGGTAAGTCATCGTTCCCTATTTCTAATCATTTTTTAGCAAAACCAACACCACCATTATATTTAACGACCTTGACAATGTAAGAAAGGAGGAGAATCTGACGTCAATTGACATATTTTATTAGTGAATGGAATGGGTATTTTTTTAACTTCAAACCTTCAATTTTCATAAACCGAAAGGAGTTTTGACTCAATACTAATACCATTGGATTTATAGAGGTGAGCTCTTCATTTTTGGGTAAGTGCTGAAGATCACTACCACTCCGACAATAGTGCATGGCCCTAGGCTTCATGGCACCCAGTGAAAGTTTGCCCTACCAAAAAGGTTATGTTGACTGTTTGACCCCAGAGTTCTTTAGAAGATTCTCCACAAGTCTATAGTGGGTGAAAGGCTCTAGATAGCATAATTAGCTCCTTGATAAATAAAGTGATTAGTGGGATATTTATATAAAAGATTCTAGAGACTCATTGTAAGCCATCAGATTGTATTGATTTTAACAATCTATTGAGGGATGAAGGATTATAAATAGGTTAGGATTATCACTTATATAGTCATCCCATTCTTTTTTAATCTCTTGAGCAATAAAAGTATTCTCCATATTCTCTAAAGATCTCTTGTGTTCTTTCCATCTTTTATATTTCAAGTTGCTTCCACCAAATGTTCGATATAAATACTCTTAAGAAGCATTTGTGAGAAGGCTGGACTAGCATTCTAACTAAAGAAGGCAATCTCAAGTTAAGGAGTTTACTAGTACTGCATGGTTTTAAAGGCTATAAAGTCCAAGCCTATGAAAATTGGTATTAAAGATAAGGTTCCAACTGAGTTAGCGATAAAGTCAAGGTTGCAACGATTTGGTATTCAAGTGAAGTTCCAAGTAAGTGCTTTGCTTGTGTTTGATGTTTTGTTTAAAAGATGGTAGGTGTAGGAAACAATAAAGCTACCCAAGTTGAGGGAACTTCCAAGCAACTAACTATAGGAGATCCAAATTAAGGGAAGCCTTGGTGGACATCAATGATAGGCTAGCAAAAGCTAAGCTTATTGTAGCCGAAGGACAGGAGAAGTTCGAGAAGCATGAACATCGCATTGAGGAGTTCAAGAATGAACAATAAGAGTTTCGTAGGGAGATGTAAGGTACCTTAAACGAAGCTCTCTCACGATGTCTAGACCAATTAGAGGCCTTTAAAGGAGTCTTCCAATCCCAGATTGCAGTGATGAAGGATGAGCTTGATAAGGTTTCCAATGAGTTGAAGGAAACGAAGGATGAGTTGACCCTCTGCAAGATGGTAGTTGTTCAAAGAGGAAGCATTGTCGTTCCAACAGTAGTCACCAATCCTTTAAGGATAGACATTCCCAAGCCCAAAATGTTCAAAGGGTCAAAGAGCGTGAACGAGGTTGACAATTTTTTGTAGAGCTTAGACTAATATTTCAAGGAGATAGCTATTATAAATAACATCAATAAGATTAATAGTGCCACTCTCTACCTTGAAGACACCTCAATGGTATGGTAGATAAAAAGATATGGGGACATCGAGAAGCCCACATGTACCATTAACATGTGGATTGAGTTCAAGAGAGAATTCAAAAAGCATTTCTACTTGAAAAATGCTAAAGAGGAGGCGAGAGCCAAGCTAAAACATCTTTATCAAGAAGGAAGTACGAGGGCGGAGTTTTCCAAAATACTCTTGGAGATCCTGGACTACCTCGACAAGGAGGTACTCTTCACAGTCAAAGATGGTCTCCAAAATTAAGTCAAGATGGAAATTCATCGCCATGGATTCCAAGATCTTACAAGTGTTATAGTCATTACTGAATCCCTCGTCAAGTTCAAGAAGTTCGATAAGCCCAAGTCCAATAAAGCTAAGGGTGATAAGGAGAAAAGTGAAGGAGACCACCATGAAGATAAGGAGGGTTCACCCAAACATGGCAAATATAACAAGCATTAGAAGGGTAAGAGCACTGATGGAGTTAAAGGTGACAAAAAGTTCACACCTAATTATTTCTTTTAGAATGAACCATACAGGGCTAGGGATTACTCAAAGAAAAGCAAGCTCTTGGCCTTAATAGAGGAGAGGGAAGGAAGTGAACTCGAAGAAGTGATGATAGGATCGCTTCAACTCCTCAATTCCATAAAAAAGATGGAGGTATCCAAACTCAAGAAGAGGGGTCACTTATTCGTTGAAGTCAATAGTGGTAAGTAAGTGGTAAAAGCTTTGGTGGATACCGGTACTAACCATAATTTCATTCGAGTGAATGAAGCCAAGTGGTTTGGCATCAAGTATACCAAGGATTAAAGGTGGATCAAGGTTGTTAACTTAAAGGCGACAATGATACATAAGAGTGCCAAGGAGTTAAGGTATGCCTTGCTAATTAGTCTGGCCAGATTAACCTTTTAGTTGTTTCTTTAGATGATTATCCTTTAATGGTTGGAATGGAGTTCTTCAATGTTGTCAAGATGATACCAATCTCATTTGCTAATACTATGTTTATCATGGAGGAAAGCAAGAAATGTATGATGCCATTTATAAGGGAGGCAAGCCTTCATGCTAAGAGAATTTTAACTATCCAACTCTTTGAAGAAGAGACATAATTAAAGTTGTCGAAGTCTCTTCCACCTAGGAGAAAGGTAGATCATGTCACCCAAAAGGTGCAAGGCATGCCTTCATAGTTTGAAGAACAAAGGAGGCAACCTAAGAAGTCGATGGGTGAAGACTTCAAGTTCGTAGAGAAGACAAACTTTATGGCATGGAGTCATTTCCTCAAATGTCCAAAGGCTACATGGAAGCAAGCAAGTTGGCAAGCCTTTATGGCAAGTTGTGAATTATGATGAAGCCAAAGCCAAAAAGAGCAACCTTGGAGGTGGATGCTCATCGCTTATAGGCGGATGCTCATTACATGAAGGCAAGTTTAGGAGCTATCGCAAGTATGAAAGTTCCTTTAATGAGTTCCTTCAATAAGAAGAAAAAGCATAGCCCATAAACCATGAGTTCGAGAGAAATATCAAGTTGAGTGAGGACACATTGATTCGAGCATAGAAGTAGGATGTTCAAAGGTGAAAAATTGTTTTTGCCAAGGAGACAAAGATTAAGGAAGGAGAATATAGAGTAACACTAGAAGTGTGTAAAACTGAAGCAACGAGGACATTGACAGGATAAGTGGGGGAAAATGTCACATAGTGACGGTTTGCCCCACCGAAAACGCTATTTTGACTGCTTGATCTCGGAGTTCTCTAGAATATTCTCCACAACTTTAAATTGGGTGGAAAACTCTAGAAAGGATAATTAGCTCTTTGGTGGGTGGAATGATTAGTGGAATATTTGTATAAATGATTCTAGAGACTCATTATAAGCCATCAGATTGTATCGATCCTAGTCGTCCATTGAGGGATAAAAGATTATAAATAGACAAGGGTCTCACTTGCATAGCCACCCCATTTTTCTTGTAATATCTTGAGTAATAAGAATATTCTCCATATTCTCCAAAGCTCTTTTGCATTCTTTCCATCTTTCATATTTCAAGTCACTTCCACCAAGTGTTCGTATAAGTATTCTTAAAAAGTATTTGTGAGAAGGTTGAATTAACATTCTAGTCAAGGAAGGTGTTCCTAAGTCGAGGAATTTGCTAGTGTTGGATAGTTCACAAGACTATAAAGTTCGAGCCCATGACATCTGGTGTGGGTGGTGATTTTCTAAATAGTTTAGAAATAATTGAAAATAATTTTAAAAATTCTTAAATATTATGTAGATCAAATTTTATAAGAGCAATATATTAAAATTCTTAATTTTGTGTGAGATTAAATTTGTGAAAAGTTAATATTCTTATATAAATGAATGAAATTGGTTAAATTTGAGCCGTTGTTAATTAGAATTGAGATTATTTAGATATATTGAATATAAATGCGAGTGATAAGGTCAAATTTTAGTATATTTAAATTATAAATTGGATTTATTATAAATTTTATGTTATGTAAACTTAATTGAGCATAGAGATGTAGTTCGAAGGTTCAATTTGAGTTGTGATTACTAGGGGATATAGAAGCATATTTTCATTATAGGAATGAACCTTGTTTCAAAAGTGGGATATTCGTATTATGGGAAAAACTCTATCAGATTTTCGGTAGATTTCTTGTAAAAGGTAAAATCGAGGTTTTAAGTAGAATATAGAACTTTTTAACACAAATGATGAATTGGGTCATAGTATTGTTCTCTAGGCAATCTTAAAATACTTTAGGTTTTATATCTTAATGATTCTTTCTATTTTTTGTCTATAGATCAATCAAGAACAGGACCCTTTACTTCTAAACATTAGATTCAGTGTAGAGAAGCACATTTTTCTTGTGAGTTAATATTTACAGTTATGAGCTTACATAAGGAATTCATTCTCATATTCATCATTAAAATCACTATCGTTATCATATGTACATATGATACTCATTCATATAGTTTGACACAAATACATATGTTTATATTTTGCTATGTTATGCTTTCTTTCATATGAGATGGTATGAAGGATAATTGTGGAATATGCTACTCAGTAGATGTCACTAGGCCGCACAATGAGTCAGTTAATAGAGTATGAGATTGGTTTATGCATTAATGGAATTGTTGATTGATATATTGATTAAGATACAACACAATTGAATCAATTTGGTGAAGCTTGATCTCGGACACCAACTGATAAATAATAATGGTATGGTGGTGTGGTCATAGTAGTTCGGTCGAGCTTGCTCTCGGTTTTCAATCACATCATAGTGAGGTTGTGGCAGTTTAGATGAGGATGCTCCACAATCCACTACATTTAGATCAAGTTATTCATATAGAATAAGAGAGTCTTATAGCTAGAGTCTATAGGTATGGAACATCTCATAGGTTCTTTCGTTAATCCTCCACTATTATTTATGATTTTTTATGATTAAGTGATATGATATTGATATGAGAAATGTATACGTACATGTTTATGAAAAATCATAATTGTGCATTTACATTTATGGATATGATATATTTACATTCTATATATCATTTGAAATCTTGATGTGCATAATATAATCATGATATTAATTTACTCAGTAAAGTCTGACACCCCTTAACTATTTTTTAGAATCTTCTATTCAAACCTCTAATGATAGGATATTGTGTCGGTCTTCTTTTTATCTAGTGATTTTATATTTGTTTGACATTTTAGTGACCTTTGACTCTAAAGCCACAATAGTCTTATAATTGTTGGATTTTCCCTTGTATTAACTATCTCAATATTGTAACATGATTATGGATTGGATACTATTAGGACTATTTGATTATTTTGGAAATATTATCTATATTAGTGATAATAGTATTTAATAGCATTTTAGACTTGCTAAGGGTGTAACAGGCCTTGAGTTTATTAGTCCTTTAGCGTCGGTCATAGTCTAAGGATGGTGTCATCACACATACATTATTGATATTGACTTTTATTGATTAGGTAATGTCTAAAAAAAAAAGATTAGTTTACGACACTTTACCCCTTAAATAAAACATTGTATTTTCTAATTGTCTCTTTATCACAATGCTTTTTAAATATGGTTTATGACATCTTGTTTGTATTGTTAAAAGGAATAACTTTGTTAGTGATTTTGATGCTATCACTCCCTCCCACCTCTCTCTCTCTCTCTCTCTCAGTGTCACACACACATACACACACACATTTCATTATTGTTGTGCCCATTAAGTAGAAAACCAAGAAAGTCATCACCTATAGCACTATAAAAAATGATGACCATCGATGTTTTATTCTTCCCAAATAAGGAACCTATAGGTAACACCTTTTCCTTCTTCAAACAATTTTCATAATCTTATAGCAATTTCAATGTATGATTTAAAAAGTGGGGCTGGTGGTAAAGTAGTAAAAGTCATTGGCATCTGTGGAAGAAAGAGAAAGAAAGAGAAGAAAGTGAGGCTTATAAATGCTAGTTAATGCTCCAGGTTTGTATTGTCGGCCCTAGAAAATTAAAAATTTAATTGGTTGCCACTTGTACTACCATGCATGCACATAATTGATGGATCCCTTATGGTGTTAAAGGCTATGTCAATTGAGGCTTAATTTGGACATTTTTAAAATATTACAATTTGATTTGAACATTTTACAAATGTTAAGGATGAATTTAAATGCTTCAAAATGTTACACTCAAAGTTAAATTTAAATACAAATGCTAAGGTTCAAATTGATCTTTTTACTTAATTGTATTGTTTCAAAGTGTTTTAATGATGGAATATATCTTTTTTATTAATAGTATTTTTAAAAATTAAATTCAATTTGTTTATATATTTGGTTGTTTTGGTATTTTAGGAAGTTTTCAATTATTAATTGATTTTTTAAGTTTGTCTATTATTACTTTTTCAATATTAACAACTCTTTCATTACTACTAAAGGTCAAAGCATTATAAACGAATTTTATTCTTATAAAGAAATCCATGTTTTAAGAATCTTAGTACCCTTCAATTATGGATTCTAAGCTAACTAAAAAATTTACTACCTTATATAAAGACTTACATTTGAACACTCTACCCTTAGTGGAAAAGGAACTAAATCTCTTAGAGATTGAATTTTTTGTTAGATCCTAGTCCCCAAAAGGCTTTGGTTCTAACACCAATAGGAAGAAGAGTGACAAGTGAAAAAAATGAAAAACTATAAGTTTTGTCAAACCTTGATAATGTTTCTAATTTTTTATGCACATTTTTAATTGTTTTCTTAATAACTCTTATATTTTATTAATATTGATCTCTTATAGTAAATGATTATTATTATTTTGTAAATGTAATTATTGTTCTTATGATAATTTTAGATATCATACTTCTAATATATTAAACTCTCTATTTAGATAGTTTATTTCTCGTTTTAATAAATGTTTTAAAAGCATAATAAAAGGTAATGATATGCAAACAACATTAAAATAATATAAACATTACAATAATTCAAAGCATGAAAAGTAGTAAAGACGTTAAAATAAAGAGCAAAAATAAATTAGAATAGTAAATATTGAAATGTAAATATTAGTTGTTAAATGATAAGGTTGTTAAAGTAAGAGTATAAATAATGAAATATTATAATTTCATGAGTGTTAAGGCTAATCCACTACATAATATAATATTTGGAATGACTAATTGTAAATAAATGAGAAAGGTGACTTACATTTATTTTGTAAAAGGAAAAATAGCCCTTGAGATGAGAGAGAGTGCAAAAAAGTGAAAGTGCTTGAGTGACTGTAAGAGACCACCAATGGTTTAGCTCCCGATCATACTTCCTTGTCTTTGTCCTTGTCCTTATCTGTTTTTGCTCTCTCGCCCAAGTGTTCTTTCTTCTTGTCTTCTCCTTCCTTTTCTTTGATGATTTTTCCCTAAGTTCTGTTACCTAACTCGTGATGTTCTTTCTCTAATTCCACTTCCTTCTCAATCAACTACCCTAATAACCTTTCCTCATCTCTGACTGCTAATCCATCTCACTTTTTACCCCGTGCCTACCTCTTAAAAAAACCCTTCTTCGCCAACTAACCCTAAACGTCTTAACCCTTCTCAAATTGCTAATCTTAATTTTCAAAACCCTTCTCAGTAAAAAAAAAAGTTATCATCCTTCCTATTTTAGACCTCAAGCCTACTATTGACTCTAATTAGCTTGTTTTTTTCACTTCTTAACTTTCGAATCTACCGCCTGCTACTATCCCAATCCCAAACCTTAGCCTTGTTCCTTTTTTGCCTTCTTGGCCTCAAATTGACTGTAAGAACACCACCTCTAGTGCTCCTATAAGCTTTAATTAAAACCTTACTTAGACTCTTAGTGTGTCTATTTCTCCTCACAATTAGGAATCTATGGTTTGTGAACCTCATGAAAGGAACGTTAGTTGAAAAAGTGTTAGCTTTCTATCCCCTTAAAGTGTATAAGGATCAAATCACCATCGTCCCCCCCTTAAAAGCTGGCTAGGAGAGGTGTAACTAAGCTCAATAGAGTCCTGATTGGTTTCTTCATAGGCAAGAGACCTACCTATTTAGTAGGTTGAAGGTATTCTTTCTAAGGCTTTGATGCATTATGGCCTGTTAGAAATTTTGATTACAAATTCCAATCAATTCCTATTTAAGTTTGTTTCAGAAGATGGAAGGCAATCTTTTTTTGGAGAAAGGCACCTGACATATAGAATGCAATTTTTTTAGAGAAAGGAGCCTAGCACATTTAGGGCAATCCTCTGTTTTTAAAAAAATGGAGTTTAAACGTTTGTAAACATTAGGAGATAACAAAAGTGTCTGTATGGGAGCAATTCCAATATATACCCCTCGAATAATAGAGCGCAAAGGGTCTGAGTTGTATCGCTATTATAGTGGATAGACCTAGATGATCCCATTGAAGTGGGTTCATACTATTATCCTTATAAGGAAAATGTTTTAGAATGCTAAAGCTAAAAATGGTAGCTCTGGAGTTGGAGGAAATTATTACAAGTGATGGACCTTATTAGGAACTAATTCAGAATTAAGATTGGAAATGGGATTTCTACTTTTATGTGGCAGGACCTATGGCATCTTTGAGGCATCCTCAAGGATCTTACTACTCCTTACTTGATAAATAGTTAAGACCTCAATGTGGTAGAAAAAGTCTCGAGATTATTAGAGATAATAAGTGGAATTGCAAATCAACTACTAATGAAATAATCCGGAGTCTCTCCTCTAATTCAATGCCTTATCTACTAAATAGCTCTAAAAATGACAAGTTGGAATGGTTGAAAAACCCTTCAAAAACCTACAAAAATGCTTTAGCTTACAAATGGATGAGACTACCTGTCTCTATTATTCCTTGAACTAAACTAGTTTGGCATAAGAAAGCTAGTATTAGACTTAAACTTCGTTATATGGCGATCCTTTTAAAATAAACTTCAAACTCAAGATAACTTGTCCTTCCTCCAATTCCCTAATTTTTGTTCCTTAAGCCTTATGGATTGTAAAAGTGTAAATCACTTACTTTTTGAATGGGGCTATTCAAAAGTAGTTTGGCATTATACCCATAATCACTTTCAGATTAAACCTACTACTCTTTCCACCCTTCTTGCCATTTAATACTAGCTTCATAACCTTTTAAACCTCAGAAACATAAATGTAGACATTATCAAGATAATCCTTCCCACTTGTGTTTATAACCTATGGCATGAAAGAAACAACTGTACCCAGAAAGATACCTCTATAGACTCTTAGAGCAATTCCACCATGTTAGTTTATCAAATTAAAGAAATTTTCAACACAAACACTGATAATAGGTAGTTGTTTATCTCTATTTTTATGTATTTCTATCCTTTGTTTTAAAGGTCCTATAGCAATAACAGACGGGGCAGAACTGGAGAAAAGAAAAGAAAAGAAAAGAAAAGAAAAGAAAAGAAAAAGGGAAACAATTCATGGTTTATGAGAGGAAGGAAGTTGACCCAAAATGAACAGTTATGAAAAATTTAGATTGCGTGTCTTGCACAATAGGGTCATCAAAATCCTTGTTGAAAATAATGATAGCAAGTAACACAAAAAGGGATAGCCAAGTAAACAATAAGTCACCGGTAGTATGAGGAAAAATTAGGTAGAGGAGATTGATCTTGATCACCGCTTCCCTTTTGCAACTCACTTCAATAGAAGAAGGAGAATAGCAAGGAAGAACGCACCAAAAACAAGAATTTTGGCACTAAATTCCTCAAGCTCTAACTCATTAGGAATTCTTTTTTCTAGATCATTACAATAGTTCTGGTTGAAATTATTGAGAGAATTTAGCTTCCCCTATTTATTTTGATATAAAATCTCCACATGATTCTCCTTCAACCGAGATCCACTCTGATAAAATGTTTTTTTTTAAGAAATAGAAGACCTTATCAACTTCACAAAAAATAAAGAAAAAATAGGCAAGACTTATACAAGAAAGGAAATGTGAGGAACTTGTTTATGAAGATACTATTTAAAGCCCTATTGTGAATTTCAATCAAGAAGCGAATTCTCACTTGGTTAGCTAAGAAATTGAGCAAATCTGGAAAAACTCCCCTTTTTTTGGTTTTTTTAATTATACTATTATACGCTAAATTATTTCTTGGTGTTTTATATTTTTTCACCTTAGAATCATTTTTTTTGCTGTGATATTTAGTGTAAGTCTTTCTCTTACTCGTTACTTTCTTTTCGCTTTTGCTGTTTTATGGAGGCAATTTTGTGAACCTCTTTAATTTATTTTGGTTATTAGGCGGGAAGGTTGATGTTTTGGCCTTCCTTTCTTAGTTTTTGTTTCCTTTTTCTAGAGCTTCTTCTGATACAAACCTTTTACTTACAATTAATCAAATATGCTAATTTATTGAAAAAAAGATAAAATACAGGTTTTAAAAAGATAGAAATAGGAACCTAAGATAGCTTTTTAGGTTTTGTATGGGCATGGCTATAAAGAGTTTTGTAAAAGGATAATTAAAGGAAACAAGTGATTTTGTAGTAATAGAAAGGGGTTTTGTATATATATATATATATATAGAGAGAGAGAGAGAGAGGTTCTTTTAAAAGGTTTTATAAAGGAATTGACTATAAGATCCCCTACTTGGGAGCCTCGCAAGCCCTTCACATTATAATAGGTTGTGTTTTTATCCATTCATAATGTTGGAAGAAAGGAAAAAAGGAAAGGGGAGGAAATTTGGGAAGAAGGATTCCTAGTTACAAGAAGTACCCTTTTTTATAGGGCATCTAAATGTCTAATTTAATAGTTTTACTACATAAATGGTATAAATGTTCTCTTAATTATTTTTCAAGGATCTTATAGGCTTTTAATTTTTTTAGACATTGTTGTAGGCTTTTCTTTATTTTCTTTAAAAAATTTTGTAGGCATTTATTCTTACTAGGAATCTTTACAAACTTTTTTCGTTTTCTTATTCTTGTTTATTATGGTATAACATTCTTACAAGTCATTTTCTTAAGTCCTAACTCAAAGATTATACCAGATTAATTATCTTTATTTTCTTATTATAAATCCACTTCTTCTTTTGTTTATAAAGTTGACATTAACCTATATTTTATCAATTGTGTCATAATACTAAAACAATTTCCATGATCTTTGCTCTATCAAATAATATATTAGCCTTGGATTTTTGTTCTAAAAATTTAGTTGGTTTAGGCCTTGTTTTTTTGTTTGCTAAGAATTTTGGGCTAATTATTCCTTTATAACTAAAGAAGAAACTTTATGTCCTTGTGCAAATTTATCCCACTACTTGAACCTTCCTATTAAAATTGGGATATTTAATTGTTGTTTTTTTTCTTCCTATAATCATATCTATATTTAATGGCCTATGGGATAAAAAGGATGGAGAGAGATAACAAAGATGGAGGAAATAAGTCTTTTTGATCTCTGGTTAGATATTTTATTTTGAAAATTATACATCTTTAGTATATTGTGAAGGAAAAATTTATGGAAAAGAACCATACCACTTCAACCAATTTATGAATAAGAATGAGAAATTATATTTGGATATTATTTTGAAGAAAAATGGCCATGAAACAACTATTTATTGTGTTTTATATAAAGAAAGATTTGAACTAGGCCTATTGGTAGTTACAATAGTTGTAGGTTGGTGTAAAATGTAAATTTGTGAAGAACCTAGATTCAAATTTTTTAAGCCTCGAGAGCTTTTCACCTTAAGCACGAATAACTTTCATCATCAAGTAGGTTCAGTATGTCAAAGAGCAGTTTTGTCTATTACTAAAAAAATGGTGTTTTTTATTTATTTAGATTTTCTAGAAGATATAAAAAATATTCTTGTGATTTTGAGCAATCTTATGTCTTACAATGCCAATTTTTTGGGAAAAAAAGGTTTTGTGTGACTTCAGTAGAATTGGCATTGTAAACCCATTTTTTATAGTAAAATATTATGAAAAGATTCTTTTCAAAGTAAGCACCTTAGAAAGGGGATTTTTGTAGGGAACAAATTTGTAAGTTTTTAGAGTTTTTCTAAAGGTTGACTTTGAGAAGATTTTCCTAAAGCACTTTTATTTTGCGAAATATTTTAAGAGAGATGTTTAGGTTAATATAAAACAAATTTCCTCTATATTCATAAAAATATTTTTGAAAAAAATTGTTTTTGGGGAGATTCTTCAAGAGAATCTCTTAGAACTATTAGTTGTTTCAAGATTGTAGATAAATGGAGTAGTCAGTCTGATATGTTTATTTAGGAAGATAAGGAGGATGAAGCCACACCTTGGATTTTGGATGAAATGAAAGATACTATTTTTTCTTTTACTAGTATTTCTCTATAATATTTTAATGATTATGATAGTTATCGGTGACTTGAGTTGGGAATTTTGGGGCCTTATTGGAATTTTAAGGAACATGTTCATAGAGAATCTATCTTTTTTTTATCTCAAGATCATGATTGGACTATCAAAATTCACAAGTTAAAAAATTAAGATTGGAATTCGATTCACCATTAATAAATTCAATATCAAAATCAAAGACACTCAAAATAGAATCATATCTAGCAAAGATTTGTTGAGGCAATGTTTTGTACATCCTTTCATAAAACTTGCTTTTCATATTTACAATTGATTAGAAGGAGAAATTTTTTAATAAATCATTTTGAAATTCCATAATGCATAAACAATGGAAAATTTACCTTTTTAATAGTAGAATAGTTACTTTAAGTAGGATTCCAATGTCTAAAAATGTATTGTATTATATTTCCTTTATTATTGATTATTTGTTTTAACATTACTCCATATCCTTGGTTAGAAGCTTTTTTTTTTCTACAATTTTGTAAGCATTAGGATTATTTAGATAAAAAATTTGTATGTTTTCAACATGTCTTTTAATTTGTTTTACTATATTTATGTATTGTTACCATGGAATATGATTTTTTTTCCTTAATCTGTCATGTAAAGGTTTACATAATCTATTAATGTTTAGGTAGAAATCTATCACAAACTTTAGACTTACTAAGAATCTTTGTAATTTTATTATGTCTAGTATTTCATCAAGGAACTTATTAGTGAATTATAAAGTTCTTTCAATTAGAGTTATCATTTTGGTGGAATATAATGTCTTGAGAATCTAATTCTTGTCTAGAAAAGACTAAATTTGGTTATGGAAAATGACAGTCCAGTCTTTCTTATGATGTAAATAAATTTTTTAATATGTTTAAAATGATGTTCAATAAAAAAAGGAGAATGGTAAATCATTATCTTCCCTCTATATTAATAACACAAATTTTGAGTGAGGAGAAAAAAAAACATCATTAATGACTTTATAGAAATTCGATGGAGCATTTTTTGAACCTAGAGGGCATAACATGTACTTTTAATTGCCCAAAAGGCATAGAAAAACCATTCTTACACCTATCTTTAGATCTTTTTGTATTTGGAAAGTGTAAGTATTATGAAAATTTTCTTATAGGTCTTTTTCATTGGAAATAAGATATTTTATCCATCTTTACTGATGTAGGTATTCTTTTTTCTTGTCCAGAATGTTTGTTAACATAAAAATTAAGACCACTTCAAAGGGACCTAAAGGTTGATATTAGTGCTTCTTTAATAAATCATTTATTTCTTAATTATAATGGTTTTCTAAATCTTTATTCATATGCCTAGCTTTAGTAGGGAATTGTTTTTCATTAAAATATTTTTCATAAAATAAATATGCCATATGTTTCTTTTTATTCTAGAATGCATGTTGAGCAGAATAATATATTATAATTCGCAAAACAAACAACTGCAAGTTTTACGCTCAAAACCGCAAGTATGCGGGTCGTACTTGTAGTAAAGAAAGGTTATCGATCCCACGAGGATTGATATCTAGACACCCTATTAATTCAGTTTACACTTTGTTTAAGAAATTCAATTTAAGCAAATAAAAATAAATAAATAAAAACAAATAAATGGGACAGACGCAAACAGATTTGGAAACAGGAGCTAGCAACACAGTCAATTGGAAGCACAGCAAATAGAAAATTCGGAGAAAAACACAAGATTTAAGTACATGATTTGTTATTATCCTTATTTGTTTCCCTTTGGTTAATTAATCTAATATATATTTGACCCAAGATTTTCTAATGCCTAATTACCCTCTCTCAAGGCGCAATTAATTGTCCCTAGTAAAATAAATTAAGATCAATTGAGCTATCTCTAGACTTACCAATTTTTCCTAACTATTCAACTAGATATTAAGCAATCC
>JAOXYD010254310.1:0-16193 GCA_028565735.1 Pinacopodium congolense
CTCCTAAAGCGGGATGGGATGAGTCTAGTGGATTTGAAGAAGAAGAGATAGCAAATATGTGTTTCATGGCTCGCATTGAGGTAAGTACTCCTAAATTAAATGATGAAGTTGAAGTTGAAGTTGAATACACATATGAGGAATTAACTGAGTTTGTAGGAGATTTGGATAAGAAAAAGAAGGCCCTACACGATAAAAACTTAGAATCCATGAAAATAATAGATGAATAAAAGTTAGAAATTGATAATATAAAAAAGATCTAGATTCAATGTCGAAGGATAACGATGAATTGTTGAATGAAAATTTGACTTTAAAGGAAGAAGTAGAGTCGCTTAAAGAAACTGTAACTAAGATTACTAAAGGCAACAAAAAATTTGAAACTATGTTAAGTTTTCAAAAGATGGGAAATGATAAGCATGGCTTGGGGCTATAGTAACAAAGCGTTATCTAGTAAAACCATTTTTGTAAAAGGAAAACGTATAGAAGATGAATGCCTTAAGGTTCCTTAAAATACATTAACAACTCAACATAGGAATCATGCATTCATTTATACATCAAGACCTAAGAAATCTTTTCAACATCGACCTAATAATTCTAAAACATTCACTCAACCTAAGTAAACATTTTAAAAATTCTATTATGATTATAGACCAAGGAATGCATATCGATCCTTCACTCCTTTATTTTGCATTTACTGTGAAGGTATGGACATATTCGCAATTTTTGCTATGATCGTTTAAATACTAATGCAAGTTCATTAGGCCATAAAAGGTACACTAACACTCATGGACTCAAAATGATATGGGTACCAAAAGTCTATTAAATTTTATTTTGAAGGTACCACAAGGAATGAAATAGGATGACTGTCATCGTTGAACCAAGTAAAACACATAAAGATATGATTTCATTTTTAGAAGGTACCAATCATTTAAAGAAATGTGTATTGGATTTTGTATGAATTAATATTGGTTTGGTTTAGATTTTTTGTGTGTATTTGACCCTTTGATCAATCGAACCTTAGTTCGATCAACCGAATGCTGGTCGATAGACTGAACGGTTAGTTCGGTCAATCGACTAATGGTCAGTAAACCAAATGCATTTTTTGGTTGACCAAATATTTGGTCAATCGATCTAAATTAATTGATGGACCAAACCTCAAAATTGTGTCATATAGACCCCTTCCTCTCTTTTCTTCCCTGACCTTTCTTCTCTCTTCTTTCTCTTGCATGTCTGCAATTACTGTCGATTATAGAGCTTCTCCGAGGACTGTCTCCCTCTTTTGAGACTCCTAAACATAAGCCTTGGGTTCCTATAGCCTTAAGCTACCTTCTTCATCTTGTTTTAAGCCTGGATACACCCTCTATGCTGTCGACCCTTTTTTGATGTTGAGTTGAAGTGATCTCCATCTCCGATGAGTGTCTGGCAACTCCAAGACTATCTTTATGCTCCTGATAACTCCCTCAATCAAAACCCTATCCTTTCTTGCTTCTATTAAACTTAGAAACAGATCAATTTTAAAACTATAGATTTCTAGGGTTTCAGGATAGAATTTTGAATTTTAAATTGAGAAATGAGCTCGAATTTCTTGTGTTTAATTTCATTTGTGCATGATCAATTTTGATTTCTCCAATGTTCATATTTCTATAATTAGGGTTAGTCAAATTTCTATCTATTATTTGGATATTTTATAAAATTGACCAGTTTAAACTTCAATTAGATGCTCATCTAAGGTGTTTATGTAGCTAATTTTATTTGATTGAATTTACTTTTGAAATTCCTAAATTTTAGATTTACAATTTAAGGTTTAGTCAATTTTTTGTTCAATTTACTATATTTTTAGTAAAATAAGAGTGTTTAAAATTCAATTAAATGCTTAATTAAGGCATTTAAACATCATTTTTCTTAAAAAGATCAAATCTAATATTTTAATGTCTAAATTCTATTCCAAAGTTTTAAGGCTAGGTGATTTCTTTTGTCTTGTTAAAAACAGTTTTAAAAGTAGTATGTATGTGAATTTATCTTTAAAACATGGTATTTTAAAATTGTCTTCATCATTTAGAAAATTTTTGACTAAGTAGGTTCAAGCTTGTTTAAACTTTTCATTAATCATGAGCATGGAATGATCATATAAAACTTTTTTTTAGTGTTGAATATTTGATCACTCTTGATTGATTGTATCTACAGGTTGTGTGATTAAGTCTATCAGTAAGAACTGCTCTTGCGCTTTATTTTCCTAGAGCCTTCTTAGGTATTTTTTGTTTATCAAACCTTTCTTTTCTATCTAATTGTTTGCATTATGTTTAGAACTCGCGGTGGCTATACCTCTAAAAGTAGGATATCGTCCTCTAGTGACTACCTAGATACTGATTCTGTTGAATTTCAAAACTATACTTCTAGAAAACTCTCAGAAAACCGATTCATTTCACCTGCCCATTTAGATACCTATAAGGAAAATGGCCTGGTTCAATATTTCATTGATTAAAGGTGGAAGCCTATTCTTACCTTTACAGTTGAAACTTGTCCCAAAGTTGTAAAACTGTTTTTCTGTAACTTTATAGAGGTTAAGGAGAATGATGAGTATATCATCTACTCTATAGGCGAAGATACACCTATCTGATTATCAAGAGACATAATCAACAACCTCCTAGATATAACCATTCTTTCTATGTTCTCTCATTATGACTATATGTCTAAATTTGACTCCTCCCAATCCTTAGCAAAGAGATTCCAAACCATTTTTGAGTTACAAAGTGAGGAGGGAATCACTGAAAAACCAAAGGATTTTAAGAACTTGAGTGCAATACAAAATTTCGTCACCTTTTTATCAAAAAAAAAAAATCCTCTCTACTAATGGTCATTACAATGACCTAGGATATGATGATCTCTGGTTTTTGTCTACTCTTATGCTTGGTGAGGGAATCCATTTAGGAGTCTTCATCTTGCATAATATGATCCATTTTGTGGCAAGAAAAGAAGTCAAAATATCCCACATACCTTGATTCTTGGCCACTTATTCCAGCATTTTCACATTCCTCCCCTAGATGATGAACTCTTGTAGAAGGAAAACCCACTAGATGAACCTTGGTTTTATATATTTTTTAGCAAAGAGATACGTTAACATTGCATGGTCTGTACAAATGATTAACTTTGAACCTAAGAGATAAGACCAAAACTTGTCACATGAAAATAGCATTTCTAATAAGTCCTTTTTAATTATTGTGTAATTCAATTAAGCTCCTACTAAAATCTTACTTGTTCAATAAATGTCATGCAATTTTTTTAATGTAGTTCCCCAACACACATCTGACTACTGGATCACTTACATTGTGTATAATCTTGAATGTTAAGGACCAATTTGGTGAAATTATTATGGGTACGGAAATGAGTGTTTCCTTTAACTTGTCAAAAGCTTTCAAACAATTAGCCTCAAAATGAAAGAGTACATCTTTGACTAATAAATTTTTAAGAGGTCTAGTAATAAGATAAAAATCTTTTATTTAATGGTAATAGCATGCTGCATGTCCCAAAAATATTTGCATGCCTTTGACATTGCTCAATGGTGGAAGCTTTGCAATGACCTCCATTTTGTTTCTATTCACTTTTATACCTTTAAATGATATCTTATGCCCCAAAACTACACCCTTGTGTACCATAAAGTGGCATTTCTCCCAATTAATAAACAAATGCAATTCCTCATGCCTTTAAGGAACTCTATCCATATATTTTTACCAGTGCTCAAAGGAGTTTCAAAAGACTAAAAACTCATCCATGAAAACCTCCATAATTTCCTCAATCATGTTTACAAATATGGTTTTCATGCACCTTTGAAAAGTTTCTAGGGCATTCAAAGTCTAAAAAGAATATCTTTATAAGAAAAGGTTCCATAAATGTAAGCGATAAAGGCACTCAAGAGGGGGTGAATTGAGTGTTAAAATCTTTCTTGCAAAATTTAAACTTAACAAATAACCAATTTGATTAATGAGATATGCAAGAGTGAATGCCAAACTGATAATGCACAACAAGTAATAAGTAAAGAGAAAGAAGAGAAGGCAAGACACATAGTTTGTTAAAGAAGTTCACCTACCCTAAAGATATGTTATGTCTCCTCTCCAACTACTTGTTGGATATTGTTCTTAACTAATTAAAGCAAAAAAAATTACAATCTTTTTCTAGGCAAAGAGTAGCTTTTACAAGACAACCTTTTTGATAGCAAAGAAGAGCTTTTACAAGACAATCTTTTTTTTAGAAAAAGATGAGTCTTTACAACCCAATCTTTTAAGGCAAAGAGAAGCCTTCGAAAGATAATCTTTTTCCAGGCAAAGAGGACCCTTTACAACCCAATATTTTAAGGAAAAGAGGAGCCTTTACGAGACAATCCTTTTCTAGGTAAAGAGGAGCCTTCACAACCTAATCTTTTAAGGCAAAGAGGAGCCTTCATAAGATAATATTTTTCTAGGAAAAGAGTAGCCTTTACAACCCAATCTTTTAAGGCAAAGAGGAGCCTTCATAACACAATCATTTTCTAGGCAAAGAGGAGCCTTTACAACCTAATATTTTAAGGGAAAGAAGAGCCTTCACAAGATAATCTTTTTTTAGGCAAAGAGGAGCCTCCCAACTTTTTATATGGCAAAGAGGAGCCTTGACAACCTTAAGCAATCTAACAATGTAAATACCCCTTCTTAAGTAACTAAAGACTCTTATGAATGATTTTACTTAAAGCATAATGAATCTAAGGGCTCCAAAGCTTTCACTAATGAAATGAATTATCAATGATGCAAATGAAAATGAAAGAAACTTAATATGTTAGATTTAATTAACAAACAAAAACTTATATGATAATAAAGCACAACCTGAAATATTCACTTAATCTAAATCTACACAGATTTAATGATTTGAACAATAATACTTCTAAAAAGCCAAATAAGCCTCTAGAAAATTAGTTAAATATTAATAACACTTATGAGACTTAAAAAATAGAAAAATAAAAGTTGGAAGCAAATAGATTTGATTTGGATGCTCAAATATTTGTATGCAAGCAAATGAATAGATTCTAGACAGATTTAAGCAGTTTGCAAACATGAACCTTAAACAGAGGATATAAGTGCTAAAAAATCAAACTAAAAATACCTAGATAATATTAAGATTATTAAAAAAAAATAAAAAAACACAAGCTTTCACACCCAGAACTGATTTGTATAATCAAAATATACAATTATCACAAGAATAGAAAATAGTAACAGTTTAAGTGTATCTAAAATTTGAATTTTAAACCAACTCAAATATCCTTCAAGAAATTCAAAAAGAAAAAATTTAGATAACTCTAGGACATATAAGGAATCAAAAAATAATTTTCCAGAATTTTAGAAATTCATTAAAAAGCCTAGAAACACGTAAAAATGTAGCATAGAAAAATCTAGGCAGATTCGACACTTCTGAAGTGAACAGACTTAAAACCTAAGATATAATCTTTCAAAAATCGAAACAAAAATAAAAAAAATCTCTATAAATTATAGGAAAATATAAAAGCACAAAATCAAAATTTTTAAAACAGATTTACGTGTAGAGAATCAAGATCTAGGATAGATTAGAACAGACAGAAACAGATTTGATATATTTAGGAGTTTATGCTCTAATCATTCAATATAATCACTCAAAAAATTTGAAAATATGATCAATCACAATCATACACAAGTTATCTAAAAATTGCACAATTTTTCAAATGGATTTAATAAGATAGGGATAAGAGAAAACTGAAATAGTGCAGAGAGAGACAGCTTGGATAGATTGGAGAAGTTGATTTATAAATTTTATTTTTGAGAGCAAGAAAAACAGATTTGAGAGTGTTGGGAGGTCTAGGAGGCTGCTGGGTTTTTGTTTTATGGTTGCACATATTTTTTCTTAAACAAATTAGGGTTACACTTGAATTAATTCCAAATAAGGAAAGAAAGAGCTTCCGCAGACAACTTTAAGTAATCTATCTTTTTAAAGCTTAATCAAAATTTTAAGTGCTTAAAAAATGAAATAAAAATCTAGTACGCTCTTAATATCCTAGGAAAAAAGTGTATGATAATTTTGAAGCAATAAAAAATGATTTGGGTACTAAAAATTCAAATTGAATAATGATAATTCAAATGTAGACCGATTTGAGGCATAGTAACAAAAGAGCTTAAACCAAATGAATCTCAATTCTAAAAATGCAAACAAATTACTAAAGAAAATTTTAATTATTAAAATATTGAATAAGACTTTAAACAAGATTTAAAATTTTTTTATACCATATGAATAATAAAAATGATTCAATGACTATGTTATGAAATTTAAAAAAAATAATATGTAATGCATGATCAAAATTGAGCCCCTAGATAAATTGGACAATTAGTGAAACTTAGAATTGTATGAAACAAACCCTAATTAAGGTCTCGTAGTTTCCATAACTCATGTTTTTTTCTTTAGCTTCATCTTAGCTATCATAACTTCAAGCTTTACACATGGAGTCATCTTTAAATAAACCCATCTTTGACTTTTACTATGCAAACTCAAATCATTACTAATAATGATGTTTTGTTATAAAAAAAAATAAGATTGGAACCTCCCTTGGTTCAATAATAAGGATATAAAAAACTATCCTTATCTTAATCTTTCAGATAAATGAAAATCTTATTACACCTTGAATATCTAGCGAGGAGATAAGAAAACACATCTACAGCTACTCTCGTAATCATTTGATCCATAAAGGATAAAGGAAAGTGATCCTTCTTCGTCACTATGTTGAGTTTCTTATAATCAATACATAAACTTCAACTTGTGATTGTTCTAGTAGAAATTAAATCATCTCTACCACTCTTCATTACTTCCATATGCCCTGTAAGCCCTAAAGGAACTTAAAAGGGGGTGAATTGAGTGATTGAAATTTTCTTGATTAATTAAACTTGCCGTTAAGCCAATTCAATTTAACATGATTTCCAAATATATATTTCAATTTGATAACAATTAATCTAATAACTAAACCACATAACAAATATTCAGAAAAGAGTAAAGGGAATTTAAAGAAGTTTAACTAACCCAAAGATAGACTATGAATCCTCTCCAACTACTTTGATGGAATTTTTTTTACTCACAACTCAAAAATAAATACAATCTTCTTCTTGTGTGAAAACTAACCCTTATAAGATGAATCTTTTAAGGAAAAAAGGAGTCTTTATAAATCAAATATTTTTTAGGCAAAGAGGAGCCTTTATAAGACATATTCTTCTTGTTTTAGCTCAAAAGCAACCTTTCGACAAAAGGAGTCTTAACACACTTAACCAACCAAATAATTTAGTATTACCCTTTACGTGAAACCAAATACATGTAAAGATGTGTTTCACTTAAAGCTCAGTTGAAATAAGGGCTAGATTGCTTTCTCAATTGACATGAAGGATCAGTGACACCCTTGAAAGGTTAAACAAACTTAGTATGATAGATTTGATACAGTAAAAATGCGTATGAAGGATGGATTATAATATAAAAATTCAGGATAGTGTTGATAGATATTAATGTATATTGCTTCCAAAAAAATAAATAAGCATATTAAAATTTACCTAAATGGTTAATGATACACTTGAGAATGTATAAAAAAATGAAAACAACAATTTATAAATAACCAAGCTGGAAAACAAATTTCAAACAATTGATTTAGGGAATGTATTAGGTACAAATATATAGCTCCAAATGTTACAAACTTCTACAGGGTGCTATAACAACATGTTCAGAGCCTACATACCAAATTTTGTGATGATTGGAACTCTTTAAATGAAGATATAGTGAAACGATCAAAGAGTACTGAAAGTTGGAAGAGTTAACGTGGCAAATTAGTGGGGATGACATGTTTAAATTGGTTTATGTTATTTTTTACAATAAAAGACGTGAATAAACCTTAGAAACCACAATTTTGACCCTAGGGAACATTTAAAACAAAAATAAGGAGAAGTGATGTCTAGATTTGGAAGAGGAAAAACATGGAGAAAATTAGGAATAAGGAGAATAATCAAGATTCAACAAGTGCTTTCTAGATTTTCTAGCAAAGGGGGATTCATCATCTTTATTAGTTCATCTTTCTTTTTCTTTTCTTTTGATGTTTAATTTGAATAATATTTTTTTGAACATGATTATGGATTGCTAAATCTATTTTAGGGATTTCTCTTGAATTGTTTATCTAACTTTTACTATTTTGATTTAATGCATAGTTGTTTGTGTTAATTGTTGAGATTATAATCCCTTAGAATTATGATATTGTTTTGATTTATTTGAGTTAGGAAGTGCAATGATAGTTGGTAGCTTAATGGGCATGTCATTAACTGATTAATAGGTGATGGAATAGAGTTCTTAATTACTTGTTAATTGTCATTAAGATTGCTTCAAATCCAATTGAATTACTTAGGAGTAGTGTTGTGAATTGACATGTTATAATTCATTTTTTACTTAGTTCAAATATGATTAATTGATTAAATCTCGAGAGAGGGCAATAAACTATTGAATATCTAAAATCAAACATAATTAAATCAATAAGGTAAAAGGAAGATAAACAAAGATAGAACAACTCTTAATTCTCCATTATTGAGTATCTTTTTTTGGTTTTCTTTCTTCTGCGATTATATTCATTCAAGTTTCATTAGCTTAGTTTAATTTTCAGTTTAGATACGTTTTGGTTAACCTTGAACAAAGAAAAATTCCAATTGTTAGGTGTCTAGAATCAATCATAATAGGATCTACATTAACTATAATATAAGATACAATTAGTATACTTGTAGTGTAGCAAAAACTAGCAAACAATTTTTTAGCGTCATTGCTGGAGATTATTATTTTAGCATCTTGTTCGATTTGGATTATTTTGATTTAAGGATTTCTGATACTTGTCTTATGTGATTAAGGGTGGATGAATATAAGAGGGACTAGAAGTTTAAAGAAGTTGGAGGATGCTAAAATTTCTTATAGTATAACATACGAAAAAGAGAACTTAGGAAGGTAAAGCATCAAGAAACGATCAAAAGAATAATGGCTAAAGAAAGGAACCAAGGTGAGCACGAGAGAACTCTCATGGATTTTATGAGGCTTGAATTCAACGCCATTCAAAGTAGTATCACAAAACGTCTAGTCTAGGCCAATAATTTTGGGATCAAGCTGGCATTATTGAACATGTTTCGGATGAATGTTTAATTATATGGCATGGTTAATGAATATCCAAATGCTTACATGGACAAATTCTTAAAAATATTTGGTACATTCAGAAATAATAGTCTATGAGAAGATGTTGCAAAGATGAAGCTATTCCTATTTACCTTGAAGGGGAGGTTCAAGGAGCTACAAAGGAGTTACCCACACCATAATCTTCCAAGAGAGTTTCTGCTTCAAATGTTTTATAACAGAGTGATCACACAAATAAGAGGTACTATAAATGGAGTAGATGGGTGATTTCTAATACAAAAGACGATAGAGGCAGCTCATGACCTATTGGAAGGGATGGCAAATAATAGTTACTTTTGGAGTACATAAATGATTAGGAAATCATCTCTTAAGGTGTAAAAGGGTGTTATTGTCATGGATTCGATGACTACTTTACAAGTTCATATTTCATCATTGACTAAACAATTTAATAGCTTGCAGGCTCCTTTGTTACAATCATCGAAAGTAATGAAACATGCGTGTGACTTATGTGGTCCATAGAATTAAGTAACTATATGGTGATTCTAGATGGCTAGTAATGAGATGGATTAGGTGAACTACATGGTCACAAGCGATGCTCGATAATAACCCCTACTTTAGTACTTATAATCCGGGATGAAAAAACCACCAAGCTTTTCTTAGACTATCATTGTAGGTAGTAATAGGGGAGCACAAGGCCACATGGCTTTTAATAAGATAGGCTTGAAGCACTAGAATCCAAGATGTTAAATCTCATGGATGTGATCAGCTCTAAGTTTAATGGCCAAGAAAAGAGCCATAAGAGGATGGAAGAAAAATTCGATCAAATTGCAAGGAATCATGCCTCTTCCATTTATAATTTGGAGGTTCAAGTTGGGCAACTAGTGAATGCATTATCTGTAGGAAGTGTGGGGAGTCTTCCAACCATTATAGAGTTTAATCCAAGAGAGTAGCTAAAGGGTATCAAAGTTATAATAGGCAAAGAACTAGAGGAGCAATTATAGATGGCCTAAAGACCTAATAAGGAAATCCAAGAGAAGGAAGAAGAAAAGGAGGAGGTGAAGCCTTATATGCCACCACCATCGTATAAGCCCAAGATTCATTTTCCACCAAGGATTAAGAAGAACTAATCAGATGAACAATTTGCCAAGTTTTTGGATAAATTGAAGAGATTTCAGACTAACTTGTCTTTTGTTTAAGCATTAGATATCATGCCCAAGTACTCTAAGTTTTTTAAGGATATCTTATAAAATTAACGTACTTGGGAAGACAATCACACAGTGGCCTTAATAGAGAGTTGTAACTCTATCATAACTAGCCATGTACCATCCAAATTACATGATCCAGGGAGTTTCACTATACCTTATGATGTTGGTAACTTGAAATTTTCTAGGTGTCTATATGACTTAGGAGCAAGTATCAATATTAAGCCTTTATTAGTCTTCAAGAATTTGGAACTAGGAGACATAAAGCCAACATCTATGCTTATATAATTGGCAGATCAATCAATCAATAAGCCAGTTGGTGTGGTGGAAGATGTGCATATTAAGGTGGACAAATTCTTTATTCTAGTAGATTTTACGGTGCATGATTTTAAGGAAGACAATAACTGTCCATTATTTTTATGAAGACCATTTATGAACATTAGAAGAGCATTAATTGATGTATATAAAGGGAAGCTAGTACTGAGAATTGGGGATGAACAAGTGGAATTTTACATAAGCAAGTCCTTGAAAATTTGGGTGAAAGGAAGGGGTTACATTAAAATAGATGCTATTGAAGAATGTAAGAAGGAATAAGAAGTCAATTGTGTTGAAGAAGTGAACATTAAAGCCATTGAAGATATGGAGAAGGAGGAGGAGTAAGGTGTGAGATCAAATCCATAGTTTTTAGTAACAAAGAAGGCCCTATTCCATTTTCCTTGGCCAAACCACCCATACTCACATTGAACTGTTTATTTCCATGCTTAAAACATGCCCCCTTGAGTGAGAACAAACCCCTAACTATTGTCATTATTAGAAAAATGGGTTTGTAACAAATGGAAAGGGTAGTTAAGTTGAGAAAGATATGACTCAAAGCAAAGTTGAGGATGATACCAAGTAAACTTAAGTCCTGGTGGAGCAAACTATTTCGAGTCACTCTAGATTACAAGCATGGGACTTTTAGATTGGAAGACTCCAAGGGAAAGGCTCTCAAGGCAATTGGGCATCATAACAAGATATACCTTAGAGGATTTCCACTAAAATAAAGCAACATATTCTCATTCCCTTCTCTTATTTCTTAAAGTTAAACTGAGTATGGTCAAGTTAAGGATCCTAAATTAGCATGATTTTATTCGTAATTAGTTTAATTTTTAACTTGTATTTTTAATTGAGATCTTGACTCTAAATCTATATGTATATATATTAAATAAAAGGTTTGTGTTTAAATAAAATTCAAAAAAATAGTTTTATGGTTTACAAAAGACTTATATTTAAATAATAGTAATAATAATTCAAAAAAATGTTTTTCCAAAAAATTAAATACTGGTATAGAAAAAATCTTGGTATAACATTAAACATTTTCATTTTTTTAGCCATTAAATGTTTTTGTTTTTGTTTTCGTGATTATTATTTATTTTGTCGTTACTATCTATTTACTTTATTTTATTTGATTTTGTTTTACTTTATTTTAAATTTTATTTCAAAAAATTTTATTTTTTTTATTATTTATTTTTCTTAAAGTGCTTTTTTATTCTTATCTTTACGTTGTTATTTTATTTTATTGTTTACTTTTTATTATTTTTATTCTTCACTTTATTATTTTTTTTCTCAAACCCTAGGTTGTTCCCTCCTCTTTAGTTTTTAGGTTGTTTACATCTAAATAATCCTCGTTACTCCAATCTTTCATCTAATTCCATTAATCATGCATCAATCTCTAAGTTTTCAACTCTTTTCTTTCGAAAATCTCATAGTCTTCCATTTTATTCTCCTCTTATCTTCTCTTTTATGTTTATTCTCATAGGTGTTGCAGAGTACCCATAACCATGACACTTATGAAAATCTGGTTGCCAGAAAGAAACATTCTCAAGGAAAATAAGTGACTCTCGAACAAAGAACACAGTTATGTCTCACAAATTTCGTGGTCCTCTTCCTATCTTTAATCATGATGACGTCTTTAGATTCTATGGAATGGAATACATTCTCTCAAGCCTTGCTTACATTTGGACTTCAATTTTCAAGGGAGTTTTGTTCTTTTTCCCTCCTTTACACTTCATGTACATTATTTATTTTGATGCTCCAAATTGAGCAAAATTTGAGTTTAAGTGTGGGGGAAGACGAATTTTAGCATTTTTTTTTCATTTTTTCACACATTTGAATCATTGTGATTCCTATAGGAATGAATTGAATATCCCATGTTTAATTGTTTAAAATTTGTAGTTGATTGTTAATTGTGGTGTTTTAATTCAATCGAGGTTTTTAATTTGGTGAGAATGAAACAATTTTTGAATGATTTCTAACATATTTTTTTTCTTTTATTTAATTTTGTGTAATTGCATGTTTTTTGGACAACCCTGGTGTATAATATCAAGTTTTTTATGTTCTTGCTTGTAGATTGTCATGTGAATTTTGAATATATTTTAGTGTAATGAACGAAAAATTTTATGTGTGCTTAAATAAAATGAACAAAAATATTCACTCAACTGGATTTATACTAATAAAAAAGTTGAAGTTCAAGAGTGGAGTTAGTAGCCTTTTTCAATTGTTAGCTGGCTAAGTAAGCAGAGGTGTTTACAAAAAAATGTTCACCTTCACATTAAAAGGCTGGATGACATTGAAAACAAGACAAAAAGGGTAACTAAGTTACGTCAAAAGACATGGTGAACCCAAAAAACTTTTCCCCAATTTAAAACTTTAGTTGGGCTTTGTAGTTATTGCTATAAGCTTGAACAAGTGTGTATGATGATCCATATAAAATAACTTAAATGCTCGACATTATATATTAAAGGTTTCTTATTTACTAGTAATGTGATTGTATGTGATAAAAAGTTTTTTTCAATGAAAGAATTATGGTAAGCGATCTAAATCAAAAGCATTGATTGATTTTTTTACTCAATTAACATTCAACTCTTGATTCATTTTTTTAAGAGGATAATTAATTTGTTTCTTAAAGGCAATAAATATTTAAAGTGCGGCAGTGTAGTGACCCGATTAATATATATATAGGAATCCACTATTTAGAGAGTCATTTCACATGCATAATTGTGAATTACATTTCCTATACATTCTGAAATTGGGATTTGGAATAATGGTAAATGTGTTAGCTACATTCAATTGATCATTTCCAGGTATAAGTGATTTTGATGTGGTTATCGTGAAAATGTGAAGTTATTTGTGTCTTGACTTATGAATTTATGATTTGGAATAATTAAAGGGATGAAAATTAAGGGATTGGTGTGATGATAAATGTTTTAGGAAATGGAAAATGGTGGATTAATGACTTATAAGACGTTGTAGGGAGGGGCTTGTAATTTAGACGTCGTTGGAGTCAAATTTTGATTTTAGGGCTAAAATCTAACCTAACATTTCGACCCATTTTTTGTCCTAATAGAATGCAAATTTGAAGGAGCATAAGGAAACAATGTTGTAGCACTAAACCTTAGTTGGATTTTGGCTAAAGAATCAGGTTAAAGGATAAGTATAATGAAAGTTATGGTTGTTTGACTGAATCTGCTCATGTTACGATACTGATTCAGGTACCCTAGATGTTTCCTTTTAAATGAGGACCTTGGAGTCCAATTAGGGTACATATGAAGCATGAAAATTAGTCATATATGTCTTGTGGATATGAATATAAAATTGCATGATCAAATGATCAGTGGTTAGTGAGTTATGGTAAATTAAACAAGTGATGACAAGTTGAAGAGAGTGATTGGTGGAGTATAAACCAATGAGAATTTGAGAATTTGGACCAATTATGTTTCATTACTTACCACCATTGGTTTTTAATCATTTAGAGTCTAAATTCCAGACATTTTTTTCTACTTTCTACTTCCCCCTTTGTGACTTTCAATCCCTAATCCTGACCTACATGATTCTTACCAAAATAAAGCCAAATCTTGGAGTGTTTTGTAGATCTTGATGAGCTCTTCCAAGCCCCTCTTCTCCTACCTTGATTGGAGAACGGATTTACATGGTTTAGGGAGGTAAAAAGGGACTTGGTTAAAGTATAACATTTACGTATATGGTCCCTTTTGATAAAGCATGAAAGAATGAGATGTATATAAGTTTGTAAAGTTGAAAGAGGCATGAGATTGGAATAATATACATGAAAATCGAGTTTAATTTGATGTATGACATTTCGACCCATTTTTCATGCACTTAGTATTCGAATATGAAAGAGACTTAAGACTGAAAGTTATATAGCTAGATGTTAGTGAGATATTGGTGAAAGAATCATATAAAAAGGAAGAATATAACTAGAGTTATGATCATTCTCCCAAAACTGCTTGTGACATGTTGTGTTTTGGAAAATCCAAATTGTGTCTTGGTTTTTGAGGTACTTAGAGCCCGAATTTTGAGTCAGTTAAAACTAAATAATTCTAGGGTAATGTCTTGGTGACACATTGGTGAAAGAATCATATTCATTTGATGAGTGAAACTCATTCTATGGCTATTTTTCTTAAACTTCCGAATAGAAATCTTAGTTCTATAACTTGTGTATTTAGGCTTGATTTTAAGATGGTTAGAGCCTAATTTTGAATGAGCGTTAAACATGACATTTATTGTTCTACATCTTAGCTTTCAATGGATGAAAAAATAATGATGATTGAATGCGTATAACTTAAGTTATGGTCATTACATCAAAACTACTTTCAGTGAAACCCTAAATCTGGAATATAAAGTTATGTCCTGATTTTGAGGAATTTAGAGGCTCAATAAGAAAGTGCTTAAAGCATAAAAGATGTAGATATGGATCTTACTTTACTATGGTGAAAGTGTCCTGTCATTTGGTTTAGTGTATTGAAAGTTATGCATATTTTTATTATGCGATCATGGTAAACTTTGGAAATGAGACTTTTAATAGATGTAGGATAGAGTGTTAGAAGAGTCGATAAATGATGATATATATTGTAGATTGGATGGTTGGTATAAATGTGTCTGAATAAGATTAATTAGAAGTGATTGACTATCAATCGAGCATGCATTATTCATGACATATTCATACACGCATAATTGGTCATTATGCAATTGAACAAATAATAATATGTGTGTATAATTAAGCACATAGGTCTTAGAGTTCACATACAATTCATCAATCCCAATGTATTCTCGATACAGAACATCCTCATAAACTTAATGTTCAGAATAGTAGTAGACACACCACCTTATACCTTCACATTATATATATATAATCATATCAGTTTTCACAATTTAAAAAATATAAACAAAAGTAACTGAATTAAACATAGCTTATAGAGTGATTGTGCACTCTAGTCCAACTCATAGAGATCTCCAGATATTCAATGTCTAGCTATTCAAGAGATGTCTGGAGTAAAAAGGATGAACATAACTAAAGTTATGATCATTCTCCCGAAATTGCTTATGACATGTTGTGTTCTGGAAAACCCAAATTATGCCTTGGTTTTTGAGGTACTTAGAGCCCCAATTTAGAGTAGGTTAAAAGAAAAATTTATAAAGTAATGTCTTAGTGACACATTGGTAAAAGAATCATATTCATTGGATGAGTGAAACTCAATCTATGGCTATTTTTGAGGTAATGTCTTAAATTTACTGTGGTGAAAGCAGCTTGTCTTTTGGATTAGTGTATTGAAAGTTATGCATATTTTTCTTACATGCGATTATGGTGAATTTTGGAAATGAGACTTTCAATGGATGTAGGATAGATTGGTAGAAGAGTTGATAAGTTTCGATTATAAAATGATGATATATATATTATAAATTGGATGGTTGGCATCCCTTTTTATGGTTGTGATAAAGTCGGAGATTGTTATAAACGGGAAATTTTGCTAAGCA
>JAOXYD010254320.1:0-16192 GCA_028565735.1 Pinacopodium congolense
GACCTTAGTTAGGTTGTTTTCAATATGAGTGTAAGTTTCACTTATTTTTCAATTGATCTAGGGGCTCAATTTTTATCATGCATTGCATATAATTTTTAAAAGTTGCTTAAAGTTTTATAACATAGTCATTGAATCGTTTTGATTATTCGTATGGTCTCAAATTATATTTCAAATCTTGTATGAAGTCTTATTCAATATTTATATAGTTAAGAATTGCTTTATTCATTTGTTTTTAATTTTAAAATTGAAATTCGTTTGATTTAACCTCTTTTGTTAACATACCTCAAATTTGTCTAGATTTGAATTATCATTTTTCAATATGATTTTTTAGTGCCCAAATAATGTTTTAGTGCTTCAAAATCATCATACATATTTTTCCTAAGGTCACAAGAGTGCACTAAAATTTTTATTTCATTTTTTAAGAACTCAAAACAATGATTGAAGCTTTAAGAAAATAAATTACTCAAAGCTGTCTCTAACAACTCTTTATTTCCTTTTTGGGATTAATCGAATCTTTTGGCTTCCAAACGGCTAAGTCTACAATTTAAATGTATCAAAACCCCTTTCTAACCATATATACAACAACTCTATTATTTTTGGGAAGCCATAAAACCAAGATTGAAAGGCAAAAATCTTTCAAACCTCAAGGCTGTCTTCTTCTTCACTATTTGCCTCATTTCTTCATTGTTTTGGTTTAATTTCATCCCTCTTCATCTTAATCTATTTTTTTTGTATTAAGTAATTTTTTTCTGATTAGATTAAGAGTTTAAAAGTTTTTTTGATCATAGTTTCGTATTTTATGGTGTTTATTTTGATAGATTAGGGCTTGAATTCACTCATAAGACAAAACTATTTCTGTTTGTTCTATTCTAAATTTAATATTGATTTTTTCTATCTTAATCTTCTTCTAAAATTTTGAAATTACTTTTTTCTATTTACTTATGTGTCCTAGAGTTTTTTTAATTTTTATTTCAAATTTTTGGAAGATTATTTCATATATTTTAAGTTGTTTTTTCATATACACCAAAATTGTCTAAGATTTCTCTATTGTTAATTTAAACATGATTCTTGATATCTTAATCTGATTCTAAAATTTCTGAATAATTTTTTATATTTAATTAAGAGTCCTAGAGTTTGTTTAATTTTTTTTTCTAATTTTTATAAGAATATTTCATACAGTTTAAGCTTGTTTTTCTGGATACACCAAAACTGTCTTTAATTTTTTTGTTCTTGTGCTAATCATGATTTTGTCTATTTAGATTATTTTTTGGGTTTGAAAATTTGTTGTGTTTAGTTTATATATTGTCTCAAGATTGTAGGTATTTTGGGTTTGATTTTTTAACACTTATATTGTCTGTTTAGACTCCAAATTCACAGGTTACTCAAAACGATCCAGATTTAAATGCACTAGATTCATTAATATATTTGGACACTCAAATCCAAATTGATTGCTTCTAAATTGTTGTTTTTTGTTTGTTTAAGTCCTAAATAGTATTACTGACTATTTTGGGTGAATTGTTTTATAGGCTTATTTAATTATTTTGAAGCAATTATATTCATATCTATCAAAGTTATTCAGAATTATTTCATTTGATTTTTTTAGATTGTCATTCATTATTCATTCACGTTTTTAGTGCATTAAATTTGTTTAATGGCTAGAGTGTCTATGTGTGAAATAACTAGAGAAATGTGACATACATTAGAAGTTATTTGTGAAGGTACCATCCAAGTAAAGGAAAGTAAATGTCATTACTCATTCATCAATATGATTATTTTCAATGCATCGTGATGAAATTATTTTTTTCCATGTATACTAGATTTATTGACATCATAAATTAATTAAAAGGTCTAGGAAGAACATATTCAAATGTTAAAATTGTTAAAAAGATTTTGAGGTCTTTACCAAAAGGATGGGAGGCAAAGGTAATCGCCATCCAAGAGGCTAAAGACCTTAATGTTTTTATCTTTTGATGAATTAATAGGTTCATTGTTCACTTATGAGATGATGATAAAGGAATAAAAAGAAAAAGAAGAGGAAGGTTCATCAAGAAGAAATAATTTGGAATTTAAAGCCAAGAAGGTGGAGTCTAGTGAAGAAGAAAGTTCTTCAGAAGATAGTGAGGATAAAATAGCTCTTCTCATTAGAAAATTTAACATATTTTTGAAGAAGATGGCACACTTAAAGAAAAGAGAGTAAGGTAAGTATGATTATAAGAGAAAGTCCACTAATTTGTGTTTTTTTTTAATGTAGGAAACCATGACACTTAAAGAGCCATTGCCCACTTCTTAAGGAGGACAAAAAGGATGAAAAAAGTTGCAAGAAATAAAGGAGGGAGAAGAAGACCATAAGGGAAAGCAAGCCTTGAAGGCGTTATAGGAGACTAAAAGTGAAGAGGAAAGTGAAAAATCTGAATATGAAAGCGCCAAGTTTCGTCTCATGGCATTGGATGATAAGTTACCATCTTCTTCCTGTTATAATGATGATGAGAATGATAATATTGATGTTGGTTTGAGTTACGATGAATTGCTTATAGTTTTTGAACTTGATACTTTAAGAAGGAGGAATTATCATCTAAATATAAGGAATGAATAAAGTTGATAAATGATTTTAGACTAGAAAATGAGAAGTTGAAGAATGACTTCCATGTTTTAGAATATAAAAGTATGGAATTTGATGATGGATGAAAATGCTTACTTAAAGAATGAGGTAAAATGTCTTAAAGAATTACTGGAAAAGTTCACTAAGGGAAAAAAAATAGAAAACATGCTAGGAGTCCAAAGGCTTCTAATGATATGTATGGATTAAGGTTTGTTAAAGGACGTGCAACAATGAAAGCCAACACTATTTTTGTATAGGGAAAATGTTTAAATGAAGACCATGCTCCTAGGTCATCTTTTGATAATGATACATCATTTTCTAGAACTCAATCTAGGAACATTCATCATGCTGTTATATATGCTTTAAAATCTACATATAAGAGAAATGTGTATTCCCCAACAAAATATATAGTTTATTCACAAATGAAAAATCATCACATAATGCATTTAGGCCACAATCTATGCACATTCAGCCTACACATTCATATGCATATCCTATTCATGCTTATGCATCAAATGTTTCTTTCACTAATGTTAGGTCAAGATTTCAAAAAAGAATTTTTTTTTAGAAATGATGGATCAAGATTTGCATATAGAAAAAATTTTAGACCAAACATGCATTGTCATAAAGTTACATATGTTTTTAATCATTGTGGTAGGTTTGGTCATGTGGAAAGATTTTTGTTGATAAACTATCTATGCCTTCTATTTTGCCAAAGGCTTTATAAACTAAAAAGGTATCTAATTCCTAAGGAACCACATTAATGCGGGTACCTAAAATAAAATGATCTTCTTTGTTTTGTAGGAATTCAAGAGGAGCACTTGGTATGTAAACAATAGATGTTCTAGGAGTATGACAAGATATTCTTCTCAATTTGTTTCTTTAAAAGACAAAGATGGTGGTTATGTCACTTATAGAGACAATGTCAAGGGTAAGATAATTGGCATTGGTAAGATCAATAAGGACAATGCTACTTTGATAATTTACTTTTAGTAGAAGGGTTAAAGTATAATTTATTAAGTATAAGTCAGTTGTATGATAAGGGTTTTAAAATCTCATTTGAAAGCAAATCTTGCTTAATTTCTAATGTTATCGATAATCATTGTTTTTATTGATAAGAGAGTAGGAAATATCTATACTATTGATTTGGATGATCTCTCTAACCAAAATGTTGAGTGTTTGATTTCTACGAATAAGGATGCTTAGATGTGGCATAAGAGATTAAGTCATACTAGCATGGAACACATCTCAATCTTTTTAATAAGGAGCTAGTAAATGGTCTACCAAGAATGAAATATAAAAAGGACAAGATTTGTGATTCATGTTAAAAGTACAAGCAATCCAAGGCTTCATTTAAGAAGAAAAATGTGGTAACAACTTTTAGACCTTTAAAATTATTGATTATGCCATCTAAAATTGCAAGTTTAGGTGGTAAATTGTATGCGTATATGATTGTTAATGATTATAGTAGATTTACTTGCGTAATATTTCTTGTTAGTAAAGATGAATGCTTTTAATCCTTATTAAATTTGCAAAAAGAGTTCAATTGGAAAAGGCCACATGATTAATTCAATTAGAAGTGATCATGGTAGAGAATTTTAAAATGAATTTTTTGATGCATATTGTGAAGAAAATAACATTTTTCATAACTTTTCATGCTAGAAATCCTTAACAAAATGGAGTTGTTAACAGGAAAAATAAAACCTTGCAAGAAATGGCTAGAACTATGTTGAATGAATATTATATTTTTGGGTAGAAGCTATTGCATATGCATGTCATACATCCAATAAAGTCTACATAAGGCCTTACATGAATAAAACTTCATATAAACTTTGGTATGGCAAGAAACTAAAAGTGAGTTATTTCTAAGTGTTTGGTTATAAATGTTTTTTAATACTAAAGATAATTTGGGTAAATTTGATGCTAAATCGGAAGAAGGTATATTTTTTGGCTATTATTTTTCTGGTAGAGGTCATAAGGTGTTTAACAAAAGGATTGCGATGATTGAAGAGATAATGTATGTTGTATTTGATGAATCTAATCCTTTAGGTTTCAAGAAGAGTGTTGATGATGACGACTTAGAATTAAGCAAAGATATGTAGAACTTAGGGTTGAAAGAATTTCAAGAAGACACCTTAGATATCCAACCTTCACTATGTGAGCTTATTATTGAACCAAGTGACGTTTGGAGAGATGAAAGCTTACCTAGAGATTGGAGATTTAAGAAAGATCATTCCTCTAACCAAATCATAGGTGAAGTAGGAAGAGAAGTAGCATCTAGATCAACCTTTAGAGATTTATCTCATATGGTGTTCATTTCCAACATAGAGCCTAAAATCAAAGATAAAGCCTTAGGTGATGAGAGTTAGACTTTAGCTATAAATGAAGAGTTGAACCAATTTAAAAGAAACAAGGTATAGACCTTAGTACATAGGCCTAATGATCATCAAATTATTGGTACTAATTGGGTCTTTAGAAATAAGATTGATGAAAATGCAAACATTGTGAGAAACAAAGTTAGATTGGTAGTAAAGGGATATAATTAAGAAGAATAGATTGATTATAAAGAAACCTTTGCTCCTGTAGTAAGATTAGAAGCTATTAGAATTTTATTTGATTTTGATTCTTATATGGGTTTTAAACTTTATCAAATGCATGTTAAAATGACTTTCTTAAATGGTTTTATTTAAGAAAAGGTCTGTGTAGAACAACCTCCTGATTTTGAAAATCGTGATGCACCTGAGAACGTTTACAATTATGGTTTAAAACAAGCTTCTAGAGCTTGGTATGATAGGTTAAGTTCTTTTATTTTTTAAAATGACTTTACCAAAAGGAAAATTTGATACTACTTTGTTTACAAAGAAAGAAAAGAATGATTTTTTGATTATTTGAATTTATATGGATGATATTATATTTGGTGTTACTAATGATATTTTATGTCAAGAGTTTGCAAAGTGTGTGAGTAGGAAATTCGAGCTGAGCATGATGGGGGAGTTAACATTCTTTCTCGGACTACAAATCAAGTAAACGGAGTATGGGATCTTCATCAACTAAGCAAAGTATACAAAAGAGCTACTCAAGCGATTTGAAACGAGTTTTAAAAAAACCATTAAGCACATCAATAACCGTCATATAAAGTTAGACAAAGATGAAGAGGGAAAGCCGGTAGATATTAAGCAATACTGAGGTCTAATTGATAGTTTATTATGATTGATGGCTAGTAGATCAGATATTATATTTAATGTATATTTATGTGCTATATTTTAATATAGTCCTAGAGAGTTTCATTTAATAGCTGTTAAGAGAATTTTGAGATACTTGACCAGTTCATCATTTTTAGGTTTATGGTATCCTAGTGGGTTATTCAGATGCAGATTATATAGGTACCTTAATGAATAGAAAGATTATATCTGGCATTTTTCAAATTCTAGGACAAGCATTAGTTTCATGGTTTAGCAAGAAAACAAATTCAGTGGCTTTATTTACAACAAAAGCAGAATATATAGCGGTTGGTAGTTTTTGTGCACCAGTAATTTGAATTAGGAAAAACTTTGAGATTATGACATGGAGATTACAAAGATTCCTATTAGGTTTGATAACACTAGTGCCATTTGCCTAACCAAGAATCCAATTCAACATTTAAGAACTAAGTATATTGAGATAAGACATTATTTTATAAGAGATCATTTGTGTAACGGTGATATTGAATTGGAATTTATAGATACTCACCACTAATTAGAAGACATATTTATTAAACCAATAATTGAGGATAGATTTTGTCTGATTAGGAGAGAATTAGGCATGATTAATGGTGCATCTCTTTGATTGTTATATGTTTCTGAATGTTTTTCCCCTTCTTTTTATTTGAGTTTTCATGCACATTTTTAGTTCTTTTTGATGATGCCAAAAAGGGGGAGATATGTGTATGATATTGCTCTTATTCTTAAAAGTGCATATGATATATGGATTGCATATATTTAAGGACAACATTAAAAGTTTTGCATGAACTAAGGGGGAACATTAGTTGGCATGTTTGAAGATATGTGTTTAGTTGTATTCATACTGTGAATTTGAATTTGTTGTCTTAAAACATGGTTTGTCCTTTTTATGATATCACATTTTTTGTCGTCATAAAAAAGGGGGAGATTTTTGAACTAAGGGAGGTTCCAATATTAGTTTTGATGATAAAAAAATATAATTTTTGTTAGTGATTTGAGTTTATATTATGACATTAAAAGATAGGTTTATTTCAAGATGATTCCATTTGGAAAGCTTGGAGCTTAAAGGAAAAATATGAAGTTAAAGGAAAAACGAGATATACAAGCTACAAAACCTTAGTTAGGTTGTTTTTAATATGATTGTAAGTTTCACTTATTGTCCAATTGATCTAGGGGCTCAATTTTGATCATGCATTGTATATAGTTTTTAAAAGTTGCATAAATTTTTATAACATAATCATTGAATCATTTTGATTATTAATATGGTATCAAATTATATTTTAAATCTTTTTTGAGGTCTTATTCAATGTTTGGATAGTTAAGAATTATTTTAGTAATTTGTTTACAATTTTAGAATCAAAATTCCTTTGGTTTAAAATCTTTTGTTGACATACCTTAAAATTTGTCCAGATTTAAATTATCATCTTTCAGTATGATTTTATAGTGCTTAAATCATTTTTTATTTCTTCAAAATCATCATACACATTTTTCCTAAGGTATTAAGAATGCCATATAATTTTATTTCATTTTTAATCACTCAAAACATTGATTGAAGCTTTAAGAAGACAAATTACTCAAAGCTATCACTAACAGCTCTTTATTTCCTTTTTGGGGTTAATTGACTCTTTTGGCTTCCAAACGGCTAAGGTTGCAATTAATGTCTCAAAACCCTTAATAAAACATTTTAAAACACTTTTAGTATTTTTGGAAGCCCTACAAACAATATTGAAAGACAAAAATCGTTTAAACCTCGAGGCTGTCTCCTTCTTCACTATTTACCTCATTTCTTCACTGTTTTGGTTTAATTTCGTCCCTCTCCATCTTAATCTATTTTCATTTGTATGAATTCATTGTTTTTAGTTAGATTAAGTGTTTAAAAGTTTGATTGATCATATTTTCATATTTTATGGTATTGATTTTGATAGATTAGAGCTTGAACTCACTCATAACACAAAACTATTTCTGTTTTTTCTATTCTGACTTTAATATTGATTCTTGCTAATTTAATCTACTTCTAAAATTGTTAAAAAAAAATTTCTGTTTACTTAAGTTTCCTAAAGTGTGTTTAAGTTTTATTTATAATTTTTGGAAGATTATTTCATATGTTTTAAGCTTGTTTTTCTAGATATACCAAAATTATCTCAGATTTCTCTATTCTTATTGTAAACGTGATTCTTGATGTCTTAGTCTATTCTAAAATAGTTAAATAATTTTTTTATATTTAATTAAGTGTCTTATAGTTGGTTTAATTTTTTTTTCAAATTTTTGGAAGAATAGTTCATATATTTTAAGCTTATTTTTCCAGATAGACCAAAATTGTCTTTGATTTTTCTGTTCTTGCGTTAATCTCAATTTTGTCTATTTAAATCAGTTTTGGCGTGCAAATTTTTTGTGTTTAGTTTAGATCTCAAGATTATCCAAGTTTTTTTGGTTTGATTTTTTAGCGCTTATGTTGCCTATTTAGGCTTTAAATACGCATGTTACTCAAAATTGTCTAGATTTAAATACACTAGTTTCATTCATATATTTGGACATTCAAATCCAAATTGATTGCTTCTAAATTGATGTTTTCTATTTGTTTAAGTTCTAAAGAGTATTATTGACGATTTTGGTGAATTTTGAGAGGCTTATTTAATTATTTTGAAGTAGTTATATTCATATATATCAAAGCTATTTATAATTATTTCATTTGATTTCTCATATTATCATTCATTATTAATACACATTTTTAGTGCATTAAATTTTCCATATTAAGTTTTTTTAAGCTTTTAAGAGTGTTATTAGCCATTCATATCATTTCTGAAAGCAATTGGAGCCCTTAGGTTAATTGTGTTTTACGTGAGACACATCTTTAAGTGTATTTGGTTACTTGTAAAGGGGATTACTGTTTTGTTGGATTGGTTAAGTATGTTAAGTCTCCTCTTTGTCATTTAAAGATTGGTCAAAAGGTCTCGCTTCACCTTAAACAAGAATATTATGCCTTATAAAGGCTCCTCTTTGTTAGAAAACTTATATCGATTTAATCGGTTGTACAGTGAAAAAATATAAGGTTTGCCGCATGATCTCTTTAACAAAAATTTAACTTGAAACAAAAATAAGAAATTAAAAGGTTTCATACAAACCTGAATAAAAGTTTCCTATTGCAGCTGATTTCTTCTCATATCCTAAACCACAATCGTTCACACATTCGGCCTCTAATGGTATCCACAGATTTACGGGAAGAATACTCAAAATCTTTTTTAGAGGAAGACAGAGTCGTGATAGCAACCCTAAAGTTACCTTCTTATATAGTGGAAAAATCATTTTTTTCAACTATTAAAATTAAAATTAAATACAAGTTATAATTAAAATCTAACTTTAATTGTAATTATAATTTAATTTTAATTGAATCCAATATCTTATATTTGACCTTAAAGTTTCTTAAACTTTACAATTAAGTCTAACTTAATTAAATTTTACTCTATTCTAATAAACCTATATGTGCGACCCATTAGGCTTCTAATAAATTGGAGATGATAATAAATTATAATTAAAATTTATAATTAGAATTAGATAAATTAAAATTCCTTTTAATTTATCTTTAATTCTCAAATTAAACAATTTATTATCATAGATCAAGATTAACATCTGGCAACATACCCTGATCACCCAAATATTAGGAATGTCAAAGTGGTTTGACAAACTTGTCCATATATGGTTATAGTGTATAATTCGATCCTTTCATCATACAATGTTCCAATTAGATTTAGAGCACAGAATTAGTGTCTATTTATAATTAATATTTGAAAACTTATTTTCAAATTTCAATTTACTCTGGCAAGAGAATTCCCAAATCACCAATTATCAAGAATAACAGAACATTCTCCCTAATTACTTTAGAGTGACAAATCCTGTATTGAGTTACATAACTATCTTTCTATAGTTTATACTATGTCCAATTACTACCGATTGAACCGCTTTATAAAGCAGATCATAAGTAGCATCAAAACATAGCAATTCATTTATAAGATAACATTGGTAATCTCAAGTCCAAAGATTAATTATACAACCATCATGTTTAAGGAAATCCATAAACACACAAGTAATGTTCTATTTGGGATCCTCGAAATTGGGTCAGTTCAGTGAACTTATTCTCTAATAAGCAGTCATACGTTTGTTTAAGTGTCTCCACACTTTAATATATGAGATCGATTACTTTCTTTATAAGAAAGAAACATAATGTATCTTAGCCTAACCGCTCTATTAATGTCCAATTTTAATAGAGAAGTGACTAGGAAAAATTTAAGGATAATATTTAATTACAATATGAATCTCATAATTATTATCTCCATCATAATTTCATTTGTAAAATGTATTTATCCCATGGACTTTATCTTATACATTAGTCAATTAAACGAATATGCATAAGATAAATAATGTCTTTATAAAATTATATTACAAATCTACAACCAATCAATTGGATGTAGGGAATAAATCAATAATCTCCCACTTGCACTAAGCCAATCGCTTAAGTATCTTATACCATATCATTATATAGTGACCATGCTACTGCTAGAATAGTGACATAATGAGAGAATTATACTATATTCTCTTTCGTGAGTACTTACTTAAACATTACAACTTTTTATCTTAATTATCATTATAATTAAGAGGAATTTCTAAAATACATCTTTGGATCATTAATGAGAACTTAGTTCCTTTCTCATGTGAAGTGGCTCTTATGTTTTACAATACCTTACTGTTTGAACAATATAAGGAACTAAACCTAGTTCATTAAAGAACTTCGGGATCCAAACAATCATTTCCACTAAATGAAAAAAATATAATAGCATGATTAATAACTATTTCTAGCTAGGAAATTTCCAATTCTACTGATATTGTTCTAAGTGATTACACCTTAATTAGGACTTATTTATGTTCTTATCAAACTAAAACTAATTCCTATAACCTTGAACTTAAACATAAACTCATACACAAAATAATGGACATCATTTATACTTCATAAGTATTAGATATCTCAAATTTCTAACACTTTTAGCACATTATCTATGTATTTGGATTAGAATAGGTAAACAACTCCTAGATCTATCTCTATAGATCTTAATTCTCAGAACTTATGTTGTTACTTGTTCATATCCCAATTAAGAGTTGTTCTTAGACTATCATTCCTTCAACAATTGAAAAATATGAATTATTATTCTTAACTAGTCATATGTCATTACATACTCTCACTAAAACTTACAACTATACTTCCATTAACCTTCTTATAGACATGATAAATTCACAATCATCTTCAAAACAAACTCTTTGAATTCTTCATGAAAGTGAATCTATTCAACGTCCATAAATCTTTCAAGTATACATCACATGTATTAGACAAAGGTACTAGTTATATTTTGATGTATTATTATAAGATTTGAACTATTTCAAACTTTATTTAACCCTTACTACTTATCTTGAGAACTATTCTCCTTATAAGTACACATTGCTTCAAATATTTTTCTTCACTAAGTCTGAAAGATTATATCCAACTTTAGGATATCTCATAACTTCCTATTATCTAATTTGGCTATAAACTTATTATATAATATATGCTTTAACTAAGCATCATATTCCAAAATTATTAACATTGACTCTTTAAGAGTCATATCATTCCACATCTCATATGGAATCATGTTAATCAATTTGAGTGGTACTATAGAAGGTAAATTGTATGAAGGCATAACTATGATGAAATAAATATTGCATGACATAATATCATATATTGTAAAACTCCTTTTACATATAACCATACTACTATGTAATGTAGTCATGGAGTCAATTACTAGAGAATCACATTCCTTATTAGATAACTAAGAAAGTTTAAATATACCTTAATACATTGATCTTATCAAATTGATTTATCATTCTTAATGCTTAATTTTTACTTAGATTATACTACTTTGAACTTTTAAAATTTAATTTAATATTTCGTTAATACATATGACTGTATTACATAAAGTCAACAGTACACTTAATGAAATATGAGTATTCATCCTTCTATGAGTTGTTATCACACCTCATAAATCATAAGTATCATCTATAATAACTTAATACCATAATCATTCTTTTATTAAAGATTGATTTGGTCATATATCAATATAATGAGTTTGATAAGTTTCATACAATTTATAATCAAAAGGATACCCTTGTATGTAACTTTATGATTCTCATCATATTGATCTTACCGACATGGCATAAAAAGATATTTTTGGTTATTTAAATTTTTACTTTTGCCTCTTTATATTAAGCATAAGCCACTCTTAATCCAACACATACAAACTATTTATAAAACGTGGACTAACTACTTCTACTCAACATCCTATTTTTTATCATACCTTGAACATTAAGGTAATATTGAATCCAAATTCAATATCTTATACTCAAAGCATGAATCAGAAATATATATGATCTCTATCATATTAGTTATTGACAAGTAAGTCATTCAATTATTTTCTTTTAATAACACCTATTATCATTTCATATGAAATGACTTTAATTGTAGTCTTTATTGATGCTTTTAGTAGACTAGACTCAAGGGAACAATTCCTTTAAGGTACTATACCAATTAGCTCTACTTTATGCAACTATTTGCATTGTATTATCATGGTGTTGACATACAACTTATATGTTATCTTGAAAGATTATGAGATATTGGCTAACTCAAAATTTCACTACATTTTTATTATCTATATGATTTTAAGATATCTCTTAAACTTTATCACTAATATTCACAACAAGGACTATAGCAAGATTGGATAATAGATATACAATTCTTTCATCTTTGATAATGTTTGTCAAAATAATTTTATGTCTAAGAAATTTATTTCACTACTTAGTATCAACTATACTAAAAAAGGTATTCTAGTACTCAGAACAATATCAACGTAAGGTAAGTAAGTAATTGATAAATTGCATGAAAACTAAATAAGATTAGGAATTTAATCATGTATTTGGTTACTCCCATTATTTTAAACAAATTAATAGCCCTCACTATTAATTCAAGAAATTATCACATAATTTCTTAGTGTGCTAAGATCCCATTCTAACTTAATTGATCTTGGATTTGCTTAACAAACTAACCCAATTAAAATTAGGTAGATAACATTTATCAATCATATCTCATATGACTTCTAGATTCGTTAGGTACAGCTCTTTCTCAAAACATATCTTATATGTTATTCTTAACCTTACCTCTAAATTCATATGATCATGAGTTTATTCATCCAAATCATACAAATTTAGTTAAGTAGAATTCATTGTTATAAGACTAAACATATTCAGGTTAAAGCGGCCTTGAATTTGTTTAAGGAGCCTAACAATAAAGAAAACTATAGTTTATTTTTTATAACAATGGAAGGCAACAATCATGTTATTAACATGTACTTAATATTTTAACAAGGGATTTGTCTTTTAATGGTCTCATCTTATACTAATTATATGTAAAATATCACATATAAACATGTAATTCGAAATTCATATATATATATATATATATATTTATCAAACATATATATTAAACATGCATTTCATGTACACATAATCAAATTTTATGTACAAAACATTAAACTTTGTTTGATTCTAGTTATTGATTCATTTGTAATTCAAACTAATATTTCCAACTCTTTGAAAAAATTAAATCAAATTAGCCTATTGATTCCTTATTAAATTGAACTATTATTCCAAATAGAAATTAAATTTAATTTGAAAACAATTTTCAAATTCAATTGGAAATCATTGTAATTTTCTTAACTCCTTTTATAAATTTAATGCTCGACAATTTTCAATAAATTTCTATTCTTTCTTATTTTACTTTAGAAAAACTCTTTTCACAAATTAAGTAAGTAAAACATTCTAATTTCATTAGAAACATTATTTTCTAATCTAATTAGAAAACCCATTGTCTAATCTTATTAGGAAAATCATTTTCTAATCTAATCAAAAAACTATTTTCTAACTTGAAAAGAAAACTACTTTCATAATTAAATAAAATATCTTAAATTTAATTATGAAAATACTTTGCATTATTTAATTAGAGATTTCCTTCATTAGTTAGAAAGCTAATCATTAACAAATTAGAAAACTATTTTCACATAAATTAAAGTAAAATCATTTTCTTTGATTAACAAATGAAAAAAATTTCAAATTTAATTAAAAGAAAATTTTTCTAATAAATCAATCTTTTCTAATAAATCAAGAAACCTATTATTAAAATAAAGAAACAATAACTAAATAAAATAATAATTCTATAAATAAAAAAATAAAGTTAATATATTTCAATCAAATTAAAACAAATTAATTTAATCAAGAAACATCATTTTTAATTAAATAAATAAAATAATGTTTTTAAAATTAAGGAGTCAAATTAATTAATAATATCAATCTAACTGAAAATATAATTAATTCTAATTCTAGAAAAAAATTTTGTAAAATTTTAATTAGGAATCAACTCAATTATTAATCTTAATCTAATTAAGAAAATAATTATTATAATTAATATGATCACATTATATCAATTTTTTCTAACATAATATAATTATGAAAGATAACCATAATCTAGTTGATTCTAAGTATTTATTTGATAACTAATTTAATTTAATAACTTAACTCTTGAAAAATAAAACTAAATACCAAAAGTTACTAATAAAATTCTTTGAAAACAATTAGAAAACAATTAGAAAACTAGTTTTCTAAATTTATTAGGAACCTAAATTAATTTAAACTTAATCTAATTAAGAAAAATTAATTTAATTTAATAATTAAATTATTGAGAAAATAAACTAAATTTCAAAATTTTCTAATAAATAAAAATATTTGAAAAATATGTTTTAAAATTAGGAAACTAAAATTAAAAATTTATTAGGACCATAAATTAATTTTGATTTTATTTTAATTAAGAATAATTAATTTAATAATAATTAATTTAATTTAATAATTCAACTCTTGAAAAATTAAACGAAATTGTAAAATATCCTAATATATAAATCTCTTTGAAAACTATTTTTCAAAAATTAAAAAAACTATTTTTCTAAATTTATTAGGATCCTAAATTAATTTAAACATAATCTAATTAAGAAAAATTAATTGAGTTGAATTAAAACATATTTTAATTAATTAAAAAAGAAAAGAAGTTGTAAGGAGCGTGCCACGGCGCCTGACGGGCGCGTGCTATGCACACGAGCCGTCTTCCCCATTCAGCTCTATATATATATTTAAAATCTTTTTGGGTTTCTAGTCTATAGCTAGTCGCCCTTACCAATGTGAAGCACCTCCTTTTAATCGCCTACCTACTAGGAGATTTAAGACAAGGAACTACAAATCTGGCCAAGCCAGATCTTTCATCCGGCCTGGTGCCATCGCTAGAAGACCAGTGGTAGTGGCAACTGCTGGTTTGTCGTAAAGCCAAAATAGAGAAAACCAACTAGATTTAGACCGATTCACATTCAAGGATTCAATAAAGACAAAATCGACTCCATTTGGCTTTAAGAATAAAGGCAAATAGAAAAATAAATGCAAATCTAGTAGATTCAAGAATCCATCAAGATAATAATACCCATGTTCAAACAAATTCAAGAACATATATACGTAGGTCCAAGAACGGTGTCATTGTTAGGCAATAGGTACTGATGTTATGTTTTTAAAGACTACAATGATGGTATCATAATGCACTATCGTATTACCTAGGGACCTCCATTGTTTCTTGCATAACAAATAGATAAGTGGTCTCACAGCAAAATGGGAATATTTTTTGGAATTTCACTAACGTTCATATGCCAACACATCATTATAAGACCTTAAAAAAGTTCAAATATTATAAGTAAAATATGACTAAACATCAAGAGGGAGTTTGGAAGAGCATTGGAGGCACATTTCTGCACATTTTCCAACACCTCCTTTCTCACTTTCTACTAGCTCCTAATCAATGTTTTGACAGTTTAGAGGATGAAGACAACAAGATTCAAGGGATTAGAGATTCAAGGACATAAAAGGAGCCTTGGTGCCATTGGCTAGGAGAAAGAACATATGAGAGAATATATCATTTCATTACGCTTGTTCTACTTTTACTTCGTTTTTTTCCATAGTCAGTTTTCATTGTTCCTTTGGATTTGTTTATAGTTTATTGATGCTTTAAGATAAATACAAAGCTTTATGTTGTTGACTAGGAGAAAAAATTTAGGATAACTCTTTGTTTTTCTCCATCGTTGATTTTCACTATTTCTTGTATCTATTATTTCTTTTGTTGTTTTTCAAGGTGTCTATGATAGGGGTCAAATTGATATGATTTTTATGGTTAATTTATTGAATTATGACCCCTATATCAGTGTTTAAATGTTTA
>JAOXYD010254341.1:0-16191 GCA_028565735.1 Pinacopodium congolense
CCCTCCCCCCGCCCCCCCCCCCAAGTTTTAATCTCACTATTAATTATAAATTAATTACATGACCTTTTTTCACGAAACACCCCACCCCACACGTGAGAAAGGAGCTTGGATCGTTGGATCGGGCTAGAGGCGAGCCATAAGAGAGGTATAGCAACAAGCTGGACGGAAGGGTGGCGTGCTCGTTGCAGCACTTGCGCGACTGGGAGGAGCGTTGCGATTGACCTGAGCGCTTGTTAGATAGCCCGACTTGACCGAACCAGTGCAACATAACCGGTATGACCTAAGCAGATCGACGGTTGTGCATTAGCTGCGGTGATTACAACGGCTGATGATGGTTCTTGTTGCAAACGCAAGTGAGCGTTGAAGACAACAATGAGGCAGACTAGATGGGTGAGGTGGGAGCCTAGCGACTGTTTGAGTTGTAACGAAAAATTAAGTTTCTTTTGGTATAATTACTTATTAACCAATTTTTTTTAATTTCATATGAAACACATCCTACAGTTTCCCATTTTATAACTAAATCACTTACTTTTCTCTTTTAATATTCTCAAATAACTTACTTAATTTTTATTTAGTCACATAAGTCATTATATTCGTATAAGTAAATTTTTACAAATCTAACAAATAAGTTTTTTTCCTAGATTAAAAAAGACTCATTTAAGTTAAGAGGTCCATTGTAAAATTCTTAACAAGCAAATTAAATTTTTTATTTTTTAATTACTAAAATTACTACGAATAATTATTTCAAAAAATTAATTAAACATATTATTATTTAGAATTTAGAGTTTGGGGAATGACAAACAATTGTTTTGTCCATACATAATACATATATAAAACTTTATTTAACCTTACGAGTCGACTTGAATTTGACCCAACTTGAATTCCGCCCGATCTGAAATTGACCCGAATTCAAATTAACCCAATCTGAACCCAAAAGCTTTTCTACTTAATATAACCCAAACCCGAAATGACTCGACTTGATCCTAATTATTGTTGACCCAATTAAACTCGAAACCAAATGACTTGACTCAAACCTAATCTGACCCACTCAATTGACACTCCTACCTATTCCTAAAAAATATGGAAAAAAATCATCTGAAATTACAATGATTAATCTTGTAACAAGTGTAAACATGATTTTTAAAATTTCACACATTAACAAAATTTATCTCATGGTAAAATCTACACGATAAGAATTTTCAAATTATATAATTAAGCTATATTTTAAAATAAAAATATCTAATTACAATGCAACAAAAATTAAATTTGAATGAAAATTTTGAAAACTTAATGTCTAACGAGTGTATAGATTAACCATCGTAGTCATCAATTCGTAGGCCTTTTTTTTTTTTAATTGAAATGTTCTTACATGAACTTAGAAAATTAAGAAGATGTTTAATTAAGTTGTGGGTTGTAATTTTTTTTGTAATTTTCATATTTTTGTATTTTTTATTATATTTTTGTATTGCTATTTTGTATTAATATATTTTTAAAATTTTTATATTTAAAAAATTAAAAAATTAAAAAAAATCAAAGCACAAATTAATATGGCCTAACGATATGGATTTTCCTCTCTTTCCTTGAAAAAAAAAAAAAACTCAACATATAGGTTAAATTCCTTGGAATTTGGATATGTCATATCACAAGCAATTATGTTTCCATCTGCCTTAACCAATAAGTAGCAGTCTAACATAGCCGTAGAACTCAAGAATTTCTTGAAATTGTGCATCCCTACTACCAAGCAATCTTTGTACGTAGTAGGAATGATTGAAGGGGATTTGGTTATGTACCAATTGAATATTGCAGTTACTTTTTCACTTGCAAATTAAGATGGTTCCCTTATAACCCCTATTAAATTTTTTGATTTTGAAAACCTCACGGATTGATCCAAATTTGTCTATGTTTTAAGATTTCAACAGGGTAATCTGCACCATTAATTACGAGTTTGCCTATGGTTAATTAACCATGTTAAACACATTCTACTCCTTTAATAAGAAAGAAGCCCCATTTGCCAGCTTGTAAAGGGCATTTCGTTTAAAAAATATCACCTGAATTCCCATTTTTTAAGCTAGAGATTCATATGCCAAAGTTAAGGGTCGTTTCGTATTATTGTGAGTTGTGATTTTTAATTGTAGTTCTGATATATTTGTATTAATTTTTATATTTTATCCTTGATTTTTGTACTGTATTAGTATTTTTTAACTAGTCTCTAATTTTTATCTTTATCAATTTTTGTGTTAAAAATCAAAACAAAAAATTTTAACTATACCAAACAAGCCCTAAGCCTTCTCTAGTCTCTAAGCCATTTATCTGTATAATTAATTTTTTTGTACATATTATAATTTTTTCTTGGTTTGACTGTGATGTTTTTTAACCTTTGCTTGATGTTGAAATTGGAAGAAAGTGACTTTATATGAATGAGAAAGATAAAGACAGAAAATAACGTGTCATTTGTTCCTCTTTAATGGACAAAATGAAAGTCGGTGGTCACTTTTCTCACAAAAATTTAAAGAACTTGTTCGTCAAAAGTTGAAAACTACTAGACTATTGCTTTGATGTTCGGTATGAATTTCATTTTTATTTTTTATTTTTTATTTTATTAAATATAAAAATTAAAAAAATAAAATATTAATATAATACAAAAATTAAGAATAATATACAAAAATTAATATAAACATATAAAAATTATAATTAAAAATTACAACCAATAATAATACCAAACGACTTCATACTATTATTTAATCCGTTTTTTTGATACATCCGTTTAAGCCTTTATATATATAAATAAAAAAATCTTTACCAGATTCCAAAGAGAAATTCAAGGAAAAAGAAAGCGATGAAAGTAGTTAATAGAAGGGATTAACTCCTCGGTCTTTGCTATAATACTCTTATTTTGTAAGGCTTTGTTTAATTGACTTTTAATTTTTAATTTTATTTTTTAAATTATAAAAATTAATAAATATAATATATTAATATAATATTAAAATTAAATAAATAATACAAAAATATACAAAATATACAAAATCTAATAAAAAACATAAAAAAATAAGTAACCAACAGTGTCCGCCGTGCAATGTGAACAAAGTAAGCGTGAGAGTATTGTTGCAGCAAAGAATCTTCCAACACTATACATACATTATCCTTTTCATATTTTATGGTAGGGGCCATTACACCGTATGCTTGTGGAAAAGAATCTTGATACAAAGCATATGCGTTCCTTCTACTTTTTTCAGTTCACGTCTTTCTCCCTCTCTTGCAAATGAACAAGATATAATAAAGTGAAATCGACCTTTTTAAAAAAAATTTATTTCTAGAAACGCAGTGTCAAAGAAGAAATTGGAGGAGTATAATGAAGTACACAATATTTCCTGAGTCGTACACATATAGGAAAAATAATAATAAATCTTGTCCTACGTTAAAAAAAAAGTGACAGATATATTATATTCTTAAAAAATTATGATAAGTTGTTTTTGTCCAAGTTGTGTTGTAAAGACTTATAAATAAAATTTAATTCCAAAACTTAGGGAAGTCTAACAAAATTCCTAATTATTAAATTTGTAAGTATCAATTTTATCCAAATCGCAATTTTAAATAAGATGGTACTTCCTATGCCACGTATGATATGTAATTAATTTCACTATAACCATAATGGTGAATCCCATTTTCTGATGATTAGGATGGCGTGTAGGTTTTGAGCAGCTACGTAGCTTTCGTAATGGCGGTGGCAGAAAAGGGAAAAGAAAGTAGCTTTTACATGTGCATAATTTAATGAGTGCCACTTAACTAACCACGTCAATAAATTCAGTATTGCTGGCAACTTCATTTTCATAGGAATATCTTCAATGTTCCAGGATAGAGATAGCATCCGGTCGAAACAGTATTAATTCTAGGGGGAAAAAAAGTACTTTTAATTAAATTAAATTGAATCATATCATAATAGTCTTTACAAAAATTATTAGTTTTTTTAGACAAACAAAATTATAAATCTAAAAAATTGTTAGACAAAGATAACAAATAATTGTTTTCTTTTGAAGTTAAAACCACTTTTGATTAAGATACAGACAGTAGATAGTGCTTGTTCGCTAAATGTTTCTTTTTTTAATTTAATTTTTTTTTAAAAAAAATAATGTATAAAAATTAATAAAATTAATAAAAATATAAAATCTATAAAAAAATTATAGAAACAAATAAAAATATCTTTCATATTTAAGAAAATAGAATAAAAACATAAATAAAATTTTGATCGGTTAGTTTAGTTTTTTGTTTTTGTTTTCTACTTTTAATTTTTGTGTATTTTCATTTATTTTTGTGTGTTTTTTAATATTTATATTAATTTTTTTATTTTTTGTGTTATATTTGTATATTGTTTTTTTATATACTTTTCTTTTTAATTTTCATATTTAAAAAAAAGAAACCAAAACAAAAAACAAAAAAATTTCCAAACAGGACCTCAACTTTCTGTTTTCATTTTATTTCTATTTTTTTGTATTTTTTTTTGTATTTTTTATATTTTTTGTATTTTTTATTTTTCGTATCATATTTATGTGTTATTTTTTATTTTTTATTTAAAAAAGAAAAATTAGAAACAAAAAAAAAAAGAAAAATTAGAAACCAAGAAAACAAGGAATTAAATAGTACCTCTATGTAGTTATCCTCGCATTATCCACCAAAAGTTCTCGTGAGTTGAATGACATTCAAAACCTGGCTGCCCTTCTTTTCTTTCAAAGAATAAGAAGGAAAATAAACCACAAACTTGAAAAGTTTGATCATTAAATTTAAGGTTGTTGAGAGTAGTAGTACCTACGTTATGCCTTTGAAATGGTCCTTACGAATTCCTGACGATATCCCTTTAGTGATGAGCAAGGTGGATATTATTCTGATTGAATCATCAGGTGAATTTGACCAGATAAAGGAAAGGAGGGGTCCAGTGGATCAGGTGTTCCCAAGTGTCGTAGGGACAGCAACTTATCTCTTAGGGTTGGTAGCTATGTATATAGATTGGCTTGTGTATAACACACACCCACGATGTTCAAAAGGCTTGTTTATGACAAGTGTAGTGGAGCGTGAATGAAGTGAATCAGTTACATATCCTCGTTGGATTTCCACCAATACATGTGCCCAGCTCAGTTGTGTTCTTAGGACAAGCAACGAAGACCATATTATCATCAAATGTATTACGTTAAACTCCAAAAACTTAGCTTAATGTTGTAGGAAGGCTGAACTAGATATTAAGGGTACGTTTAATTGAGTTGTTAGTTGTAATTTTTATATTTTTATATTATATATTTTTGTATTATTTTTTATATTTGTATTGTATTAATATATTATTTTTATTAATTTTTTTAATTTTTATATTTAAAAAATAAAAAATAAAAATTTAACTAAACAAAACCTTGCTAAGACCTAAATAATGAAATTCGTATGTTATTTCCATCTTCTCTTTGAGAAGTTTGATGACTAATTCTTTTACTTAAGTTGTTCGTTTTTTTATGGGAATAAATATGTTAATTTAAGATATATTTGATTAGATTGTGAATTTTAATTTTTTATTGTAATTATTATATTTTTATTAGTTATTATATATTTTTAAAATTTTTTACTATATTAATATATATTTTATTAATTTTTATATTAAAAATAAAAATAAAAATAAAAATAAAAAATTAAAGTAAAACTATAAACTTAGAATCTCTCACTAGTTGCCGATTTTTTAACTGTTGTTAGGTTACAACGTGAAGAGACAACAAGAGTTTTCAAAATTTTTAACATTTTTTACCCCGAAAATAGGAGGACAGTGCATTATAAAGAAAAGGGTAATGATTGCTCGTACACCAGATGAAACACAAACTAGTGCCACAACATCTTTTCAGATGAAAAGCTGTGAGAGCATACTAATGCTTCCATTTCTATAAATAAACAAAAGAGTGGCAGTGAAAACTCAAGGATGTTAGTCATTTTTGGTGAAACAAACAGCAGTAGGTGCCTCCCACTGATGCCAATTGTCAGGCCTTTACTCTCACACAAAATTTTGAGCTCTAATAGTGCATGCGTCATAGCAGTACCTAAAGCCTTGGAGAGGCCAATCTGTCCACGACCCTTTAGCAGGTGTCACTGTGTAAGTGGTTTATTTTGATGAAAAGGAAGTCTACATACCCACTAATAATCACCCACCAGAAGCATGGCGCATATCTATGCCTATCGGCTGGTTTTGGGGATTTCACGTGTCAGCTAAGGGAGGCTTCTTACTTTATCCTATCTCAATGCGCACCATTAACAAATCCTCGAAACTTTTCTCTGTACGAGGGCAAAAAGTGCTTAGATTTTAACATTTAATATTTTTAAAATATTAATTTTTAATATTGTTGATTTTTACCATGTTATGTCACACAATTTTATTAGTTTGTTTTGGGTAGACTTTATACTGTCATGTAGATGTCATGTGCTGGTGTGAGACTTATATAAAAAACAAAGAGACATAATTTTTAAAAATGTTTCTAAAAAGTTATAGTTATTTTTTAATGTTTTATAAATATTATAGTTTTTTTAGCATTTTGACATATTAAGGTTTTTTATTATTTTTTAAATATTAAATTTTCTTTTAAGATATTTAAAATGTTAAAGTTTGATCTGAAAATAAATTAAAATGATAGAGATAAAAGTATAAAAATTTGAGATTTTCTCTATGAAAAATCAAACATCCTTATTAATTAATTGCCCGTATCAAATTTTAATAAAATTTAGTATTCTCGTTAGATCTCTTACCATGTTTATTTTACCAAAACATATTTCAATCATTAAAAGTTTTTTTGATACATTCATTTCAAATTAAAATTAATATAAATATGAATTATAACTGACAAATTTAACATAAATAAACATTTATTTTATTAATAATTAGTTTCTCATTTATACTTTAATAGAACATAGCAAATATAGAAATTTTATTGTGAAAATTTGGTGAGATTTATGATGAGAATTTGGTTAATGCACAAAACAAAAAAAACATAGTCATGCATAGCTCAGATCTACAAAATGCAGTGCAATGCTAGCTAGTTATATCCTGTATTATTAAGCCCAAATATTCTTTATAGTATTTTAAACTTCTATGTTCCTTTTTTTTTAGTCAACTACACCTTTTTATGGCTGCCTGCCTTTTTCTTTCTTTTTATTCTTCTTATTCTTCTTTGAGGCATTAACATGAACATAGCAGGAAAAAAGTCACCATGGACTTAGTTTTACCTTTTGAACACTTTTGCTATGCTTATTGTAACTTTTGCATCATTGTTCTTCCGATAATCTATGTATGACATTTATATGTCTTTTTCTTTAAAATCTCACAAATGGAATTAAAGGTTGAAGAAAATAACAATGATGTTAAATTTAAAATATTAATGAAATAAAGAATCATTCATCTTTCCACTGTGCTCAGTTTAATACATAAAATAGTAGGAACTTCAACCTTGTCTATTTTTTACATAGTTTTGATTATCATTCTCTATTATTTATATATAGTGCATGTGAAATTCTATTACGCAGAAAGAGATAGTATGCAAACTATGCTGGTTGATGAGTCTATAAAACTCTTTCAATATATATTTGCATGCTTGAAACCTTGCGTTATATATGGAATATGAAAGAGTGTCATTTTTAGTTCAGTCACAATGTTGAGTTATGTTGGCAAAAAGTGTTTTTTTAAATCCTAACATTAATCAATGTTCAAGTCAAATTCTAACATTTCAAAACATTCAAAAAGAATTCTAATGTTTCAAAAATATTAAAAAAAGAATTCTAATGTTTTAAAATATTCACAAAGAATCCTAATGTCTTAAAAATATTTTAAAAGATTCCTAGCATTTTAGAAAAGTTTAAAAAGAATCAGTCATGTAGCAATTGGAGCCTACTACCAAAAATAAATCAATAAAATTATATTATTAAAAATAAATTAATAAAATTATGTTACGTAGCACACATAACGATAAAGGTTAACAATGAAAGGAGTTAGTGTTCTTTTTTAACGTTTCTGAAAAGGTTATGGTTCTTTTTTAATGTATGTAAAATGTTAGAATTTTTTGAACATTTTAAAACATTAAATTTTACCTAAACATAAATTAAAATGTTAGGATTAAAAAAGCATTCTTTACCTTATTTAAGCTTATTAAGTTGAAAACTTGAAATTGCGTAGGGTTTCTTACCCCATATAGCCCTTGAGTTTTTTTATAAAATTAATTTCAAGTTGAAAAGTCCAAGCCCAACTAAGTTTCAATTGAGTTCTTGATATAGAAATCTTACCCCTTTTATTTTGTACTAGATCTTAAATTGAAAAATGATTTTAGGGCAATTTCAAATCTTTTAGTCAAGATTACAAACATAATAGGAACGACTAGTGTTCGACATCCATAATTTTTCTTCTTAAAGGGTAAATTTTGATAATAAATAATGTTTTAATGATTTTAAAAATCAAAGGAAAGAAAATAAAAAATAGCTTGGTTTTTTCGAAATTGATTATATTATATATAACTGATGTCTTTTATTTTCATAATTTAAAAGATGTACTTTTAATAATTGTTATTATTAAATATATTGATGTTCATATAGTTTATTTGTTATTAAGAATATATTTATCATTAAAGAGTGAAAACAAAAATCTAAATAAAGGGAAAATATGCTATCACATTAAAATATTATATTGTATCTGTAAAGATTGTTCTTATTTGGAGTTAATAAATTATTGAAAGTGTTATTAAATTTAGTGGTTAAAAGGAGAAGAGATTAAAGGATTAATCTTTTGAATTACTTTAAACTCCTTTCAATACAACAAAAAATATATTTAAAAAATCCCAACAATATGAGACTAAATAAAAATACAATTCCATTTAAGTGTTTAAATTGTTCATAAATTTACCATAAAATTAAATTATATTTTATAATAAAATTTTTAACATACACACATACAATATGCTTCCCTAGCATTAAGTATGTATGAAGTGTTGAGATGTTAGAAGTTGGATGATTGAAGAAAACAACCCCATTTTATCCTTGAGATTGAATGTCATTTTACTTCTAACATATAGGAGAAAGGACAGAAATAAAACAATTCAATTGAACGCCATAGTTCTACTCCCTACTAAGTATTATTTACTCTTGTCTCAAGGAAAAATATTAATGTTTTACATTTAAAGTTGACTATTTTGAGATTTTTCAAATCCTTAGCTATTATTAACAGAAGATTATTTCTTATTCCCAATTTCTTTGTATACATTTGTATATTCCCCTTACACAAATAATAACTAGAAATAGAGCACTTCTTTTCTCTCATATTTCTCCAGTTGGTATTAGAGCCAACATATCTTCCATGATATAAAGAAAATGAACAAAAAACACATTGAATAATCCGGATCAAAATTAATTCCCATTTTTATTAAGTCCGAAGATGCTTTCAATCCAGTAGTTATTCTTACTTAATCAAATTACAATGTTTGGTTATAACTAATGGAAATGCACATCATTGAAAGGAAAAAAAAAATCCTTATATGTTTAGTGAAACAAAACCACTTGCAGAATCATAAGACGAGTATGATCAGTGGCATGCTGAAAATCAAAAAGTGAAAAGGTAGTTATTGATGTATATGAGTCTAGGGATTATGAAGAGATACTTACATTTATCCACTGCCCATGAAATTTAGAGTGCGTTGTCAAAAGTTATCCATGATAGAAGTGATGAATTATAACTCTTTGCCTTAAATCAAAAGGCAGCGACTGCCAAATAGAACAAAAAATCTCTCTTTGAATACTATAAAGAGTTAACGAAAATTTTCTAAGAATCGGATCATCGAGATAAAATTGTCATGATTGATCTTAATGATGTGGTAGTGTACCCAAAATTTATCAAAAGACTAAGGGCCTGTTTAATTTCATTTTGATTTTTGGATTTGGTTTTCAGATTTTCTAAACACAAAAATCAATAAAAAACATCATAGAAATTGAAAAAAAATTTTAATACAGCACAAAAATCAAGACAGACAATACAAACATCTATAAAAATACACAAAATTCAATACAAAAATATAACATCTACAACCAAAAACCACAACCAAAAGCTCAATCAAACGACCTCTAAAAGTGTATGTATTTCTTACTAGATTCAATGATTCTTTTGAACAAGTTTATAGAGAGATTCTAAGAAAAGAAACAATTCCAAATCCAAAAGAATGTTATGCCTTGATAAGACATAAGGCAGCATAAAGTGAAATATTGGAAGGAGAGTAAAAATTCTAAAGTTGTAGCTACGTGACTCGAAATAGATCAAAGACAACAAATGGTCTTGAAAAGTCTATGTACCACTGTACCTATTGTGAAAAATCAGGTCATATCAAAGATCGTTTCTTTAAAGTTGAAGGGTATTTAGAATTGAAAGATTGTAATCAAGTACCTTGAAAAAGAAAATCTAAGAATGTTCAACTACTACTTTTATTGAACTAAAACAAAGGACGATGTTGAACTTAGGCACTAGTAATAATTATAGAAAATGATGGTAGGGCTTTTAATGTTTCTACACCTATTTTTAAGAGTATATAGATAAGTGAATTTGGTACTTCCACTCATATGACATTTGATTCTAGATAGATTAAAAAGCTTAAACCATCCTCACGAAAAGTTGTTTCTATAGTTGATGGTACTTAGGTTCCAATTATAAGGGACGGAAGTATAACTCTTATTAATACTTTGAATTTGGATTCTATTTTAGTTGTCACATCCTTAAATTGTAACCTTTTATATATTTATTAATAATAGTAGTCTTATCTTATATTATTATTATTTTTTGCCTACCTTTTATCTTCTTAAGGACATTCGAACAAAACAAACATTTGCTTATGGTATTAGGTGAGGGAATTTTATTACTTGTACTTAAAATTAAAAAGTTCTAATAAGTGCATCAAATTTTGACAATGGATGATTTTAAGAAGGAGAAGGATAAAGCTAACATCTAGACGTGACATCAACAATTAGAATATGTATTCTTCATATATCTTAAAAAATTATTTTCTAGTTTGTTTAAAGAGATCGATGTTTTTATTTTTTTTCTGTGCTATCTGTGAACTTGTGAAAAGTCATCGAAGTTCTTTTTCTTATCAAGTTTAAATAAAATTCAATTTTCTTTTTTCATTATTCATTTTGATGTATGAAGTCCATTTAAAAATTCAACACCGAGGGATCTCATTGGTTACCATTATTGATGATTATACGAGAATGGCGTGGATATGTTTAATGAAGTCTAAAAGTGAAGTAAATTTATTATTTTGAAATTTTCAAAAAATCATTAAGGCTCAAAGCAATGGATTGATTTAGGTTCTTCTTAGTAATAATGGTAAAGAATATCAAAATTATAAATCAAAGTATTATTTATAAGCATATAAAATTATTAATGAAACTGCATATGTTGATACACTCGGATAAAATAGAGTGATTGAGAGGAAAAATCATCATTTATTAGAAGTTATTTGAGCTTCATTGATTCAAGTCTATACACCATTATCTTACTGGGACGAATCACTTTCTTTTACGGTATATTTAATAAATTGAACTCCCTCATAATCCTTGACTTTTAAACACCACTCCAAACTCTTAATAATCCTCTAACTGCTCCACCAACACCAAATTTAACTCCTCATGTCTTTGGATGCGTAATATTTGTACATCTCCATAAACATTGACACCATTAGCTAGACTTACAAGCCTTATGGTTTGTGTTTCTTATATATGCTACAAATCAAAAGAGGTACAGTTGTTATCATGCTTCAACTCAATGTATGTTTATAATAATGGACATAGTCATATGAAAACTTAATGTATTTTTCTTTTGAGTCCGAACTTTAAGGGGATAACTAAAAAGAAATTCAGATTTTAGACTATCAATTTTATAGGGAGTATCATATATTTGATGTTAATGTTAATGATCACTTGTAAAATGACGGAATGGATGAAGTTCACTTTAAGAAAGGTGGGATGATTGAGTTAGATGATGTAAGTCCATCGATCAATAAGGAGCTTCGTCTAAAGCTATTATGCCATACTAATCATTTACTAAGTATGTTCTCACTTTGGAAACTAAGGCACTAAAAAATGATTATTAGAATGTCTTACTAGAGATATTTCTAACCATTGTATGGTGAATTGTTTGAAGAAATCTATATACAACTTTTATTTGGATGTATGGCATCACCAAGGCATAATGAAAAAGTCTGTAAACAGCTTTCGAGTACATGATTTGGAAGGTTTAAAAAGCCTATGATAGTTTTTGGATACCATAAAAAAAATTCAAACCACATTTTATTTTCAAATAAGGGGTAATATAAAATCATTTCTCTTATTATATATATGAATGACATAATAATTATAGAAAATAATCCATAAGAAAGGAAGTAGTTATAAGAATACTTGTTTAAGTCTACAGTAATTGTCGTTTAACTCTAGTTTTTAGATTCCTCAACGGTGATTCATAAAGGGTCGTTGAAGTCATTATTTACCACCCTTGAAGTCCCAAAAAATGTTATTTCATGCCAAATCAAGGGGCAAACTTGAACATTCACTCCCAAAACTTGCTAAACCCTAGAGATGACGTATTTAAAGGATTAAGGGAGCCATTTTCATTAATTTTGGCTCCTCATTTAGGTAGCCCTTGTTTTCTTAGTTTCTTTTTCTAGTTTTAAGGTTTTGTAGCTTTATTTAAATTATATATTTAAGAACTCTTTTCTTAATAGTTTATTTGTAGATTTCTCTCTATTTTTATGTTGTTGCTACTGTCTTTCTACTTTATTATTATTTGTTATTATTTCCTTTGGCTTTTGTTTAAATAGTTATTAAACCTTGACTGTTATTAATTTATTGTTAAATATTTAATCTCTAGCTTTTTCTTTGTATTTCCTTTATGATTTTTGCAATTTCATATTGTGTGTTATTTAATTTCAGCATGTTAGACTAGTTTTATTTGGGTTCGAAGATATTTGATGGATTAATGGTTTATAATTGTAAGAATTGAATTGGATTTTTAATGGATTTTGTGTTTTATGGTATGATTGAATTGGAATTCTGATTAAATGTCAAGAATTAGGGATTATGTGTAGGATTGGCCATCTTATTTGTGATTTCTAGTTCAGAAGCTAGGTGTGAACTTTTTATCCATAATTTTTATTAGCTATTATAATAAATGGCTATAGGCTAATTGAATTTGTAATTGATACTTAATTAACTTAGCCTAGAGTTTTGATTATTTAGGTTGAATGATCCACACGTGTGAGATTATAGCCTAATTTTGCTATTCCCCAGTTTTTAATATTGCTGCACCTTTGAATTTAGAGGTCACACTATCATATAGGATTTATCTAAAAGTGGAGGAATGAGAACGAAGGTCATACCTGAGTCTATAGACTATTATTTTAGGCATAACACAATTTGCATGCTTTCGATGATTGATTGTAATTCATGAATTTAGAAAATATCTTCTACCAAAATTTTCATTATTGTTATTTGTTTCTTTTTTTAGATGCTTTAATTTTGTTGATCTCTTTTCATTTATTTTAAATTCCATCGCATTAGAGGGTTTCTTTTGTTTTATTTTTCTTTTGCGCAACATTAGGAATAATTGGAAAACACCGTGGGATCAATCATGACTTGTCCTACTACATAGTTAGAAGGCAAGATTATATTTTTATTATTTGGTAACTTACAATAGTCCACTAGCTTGTGCTAAGATTTACTGTTAAGACTGCTTTACAAGATTTAGGTTATCCACCTAAGTAACCAATCTACCTGTAATGTGACAATAAACTTATATGTGATGTGGCTCATAATCTTATCTAACACGATTGAACAAAGCATGTTTTGATTTAATGGAGTTGTTCTACTTTGTTTTAAGTGTCGATTTACTTCTATCTATAGAAAAATATAAAGGTTTCAATTTGAAGGTTAACAATTGAGATATTTTCTCCATAATTATATGGATTGTTCAATTGTAACATCTTCTCAGGTTCTTTATTTAAAATAAGTTAGGTTCTTGACTATTACTAGTAGAAGATTATTTGTTATTTTTAATATTTTAATATTATTTATATTTGTATCTTCCTTTTATACAGATGATATCTAAAATAAAGTGTTTATTTTCTCCCATATATTTCAAGGTAGTTTCTCTCATTTTTCAAGTTCGAGCATTATTTATAAATATAAAAATATATTTTCTTTGTAGATGTCTTTAGTATCTTCTCTTATTTCAAGGTAAAAGATGAGAAAAAGAAGTTATTAATTTTAGTTAGATTAAATCTTTCATTTAACTTTTAATCATTAAATTATTAAATAGTGATAAGTTATTATAAGATCTCAGAAATTTATTCAGTATGCACTATAATAATAATGGATCTGAATTCTCCACAAAATTAAATGGAAAAGGAAGGTGAAAGCTTGGGGTGCACTAGGAAGAGAGGTTAACAAAGAGCAAGGTTGAGGGTTGGGTAGGATATATATACGTCATCACTAGCATTGAAAACATGGAGCAATATTATAACACTTTCTATTTTGGGCTCAGGTTTGAATAGTTTATCCCATCCTATTCTTAATTACATATATATATATATATATATATATGGAGATATTTTCGCTTGCAATCAAATTAAAAACTAATTGCCTAAAACGTAAAATAATTTGGTAGTAAAGAGTTAGAATCGTTTCTACGAGGAACCTTTATATTAATGGTTATGTAACACACAAAAAATAAAACTAATGGGGGAAAGGTGTGGAATTAAACAAAATTCAATGAGAATATTAAATTCAAAATAAATGGAAACAGGAAAATGAAAAATTGAATAATCAATAATAAAGAACGATAATCTACAGTCTACTTAGTTATTGAACTTATATTAATCACTAACACTAAGTACAATCAACTTATTGATTAAGCATTAATTGTGGCATTTTCTTTTTTCTATATCTATCTTCTCTTGAACCATTGTTAATCTATAACTTAGATACGATCTCAAATTTAGTTAATTAATAGCCTTATAAATAAAGAAGACTGATGAACAAGTCAATATACATAAGGCGTATGTTTAGTCCAGAAAATTATTTTCATAATATTCCCCACCCTAACATAGTAGATAATAAATTTATTTACTCATTTTTAATTAGAATGATTAAATATTAACCCGTTTAATCTAGCAATAGGTTGAATATATCAATACACTAGTTATGCATCTAGCAATGAATCAAATAATCAAATAATATATTTTGAAAAATAATTAATACTTGATCAATACAGAAATACAATTAAAGAGCAATAAGTCTCACAACATTTTATTCCTTCAACCAATAGCAACATTTTAGTTTCCCATAGCCATTCCAAGATATCTATTCTCTTCTTTCCCAAAAAATATAATTAATTTTCTCCCCTCCAAAATCATCTGAAATCCCTCCTTTTTAAAAATAAGAAAGTGGAATTAAAACTCCCTCTCCTTAATTTCAGCCATTGATATGGTTGAATTATCTTAAGTTTTTATATACATTTCAATGTAAATTCAACCTTATTTTCATGCTTGAATGCCTAAATTGTGTTTGTTTTGAGCTTACATATAGGTTTGGTCTTTAGGATACAAGTTATGGCTAAAAAGGAAAAGTTTAGAGCAAATTGGAGCAACAAAGGAAGATGCAGTTGCTGGAAACTCGAAGGTTAGTCATCTGAATAACCTATATTTAATAGACCAAAAGCACCAATCGGTTGATTGATATCATGCAGACAGCGAAAAGAAAATAAGGACAGAAGTGTCTTTCACTTGTGTAACCTAATAGAAGTATATAAAAAGGGACAAGAAGCATAAAAACAAGGGAGCTACTCATTTTCATTTCCAGCCCTTCATTCCTTAGTTTTCTTCTTGTTTTTAGGTTTTAGGTTAAGATTTGTTGTTGTTTTGCTTTTAATCTCTTTAGATTTCTTGTTTGGGTGTTGTTTTCATTTTGTTTCTTGCATTCTTGCTACTTTTTCCTATTTTTGACTATATTTCCATGTATTTAGGGCATGTTTAGTTGAGTTGTTGGTTGTAGTTTTTATATTTTTGTATTGATTTTTTGTGTTTTTTTAGGTTTTAGGTTAAGATTTGTTGTTGTTTTGCTTTTAATCTCTTTAGATTTCTTGTTTGGGTGTTGTTTTCA
>JAOXYD010254351.1:0-16190 GCA_028565735.1 Pinacopodium congolense
GGGATCATTCCTGGGATCCCACTTGCTGGTTTTGTTATTTTGGGTATGAGAGATGTTGTGAAGTTAAAGAAGGCCAGTAAGAATTTTTGTTTTCCATGTCTACTTACTCGCATATTTAGGGATGCTGGTGTTCCTTTGGATGGTGTCAATTTTGGGGATTACATGGATAGGAACATCATCAATGTCAATGTCTTGAAACTGTGGCACTTTGTTTATCGAGGCGGCATATGGCGTAGACTGAGAGAGGGTGAGCGCCCACATGAGGATCCAGTGCAGCCCGATATTCCTGAGGCTATAGGCGAGGCTTCTTCAAAGGCTACACCTAGTGTCCATCCACCTCGCCGACCTTCACCTGCACATACTTCAGCTCCACCTCCTTCGTCGGCTTCAGACGACCCTTAAGTTGCTATGATGCAGTATCTGATCTCTATGGAGGGTCAGATTTTTTCTAAGTTCTCTGAGTTCGTTCGGAGATCTCGGCACTTCGCTCGAATGTTACTCATCGGCTTGATGGTCTACAGCATCAGGTCGATGACTTGTCTACTCTAGTGAAGAGTTTTGAGGATTATTATCGGTCCAAAGATGGCAATGATCCCGCCTTTTAGCTTATTTGTTTTTCATTTTGTTGCTTCAAATGTTTTTTTCTTTAGTTGTTTTTTTTTAGTTTAGTAGTATAGATTTCCCTTTTGTTGTTTATTGCTTTTGCTTTTCAGTTCAGATCTAAAGACTATATGTTTTTATCATGATTGCTCCTTTGTACTGATTATTCATATTTATGAGAGTGGAGCTTCCTTTTTGGTTATGCTTCTGTGTTTTTTTTTGGCTTTCTTTATTTCAGTTACTTCAAATCAAGCCCAATACATCGATGGACTTCAAGGATATATCAAATTGGTGTATTTCTTTCCCTCTTTCCCTACCATATGCATTTCATTTCTTTCAAACATTGAGGACAATGTTTAACTATAAAATTCGATGCAGCCTGAGCATGATCAAAGAACCATAGGAGAAATTTTAGAATCAATTAAAGGAATTGATCATAAAAAGTCAATTAAGCTAGCAAATAAAAGTGGTGGGTCTGCACTAGTTTTAAGTGACACAATTTTCAAAACTGTTGAATGTGAGCACCAATTATGAGTCGTCGAAAATAAGATAAATGAAGAGTCAAAGGTAGCTTTTGAGATCTTTGATTTCATAGGTATTTCAGCTTTTAATTCATGAGAAAGAGTTAAATATCTAGACTTTTTTTTCAAAGTGCTTTGACAAGGGTAAAACTTATGAATTCAAGACCCTACTAAATGGTATAGGCAATCCTCCACAATTGGTTTGTTATTATTTCAAGGGTGAGGATGAGAAGTTAGATGTTGGACCTAGGTTGAGAGTGAAAATTCTCTAATCCTAAGGTCCAGCTAAAAGACCTTAAAGAAGTGCTTGTTGGGAGGCAATCCATCCATACAAGTAGGATTTCCTTTAATTTCAATAAAATTGGTGTGCTTTTGGCATGCTTTTGGTATGTTTTTATTTTCATATGCTTTGGATTGTTTGTGTTTGGTTTGTTTTTAATAATTTTTGCCTAAACTTTGTCCTCTAGGATGCACTTTGAACTTATAATGGAGCATGGTCCTTTGATTATTTATGTATTCATTTTAGATGGCTATTATTCGTAACACCGGAGAGTGTTCATGATCCTATCTTGCTCTAGGCGTATTCATTTCCTTTCTCTCACATTTCATGCTTAATTTTTAAACATTTAGGACAATGTTTAGTTTAAGTGTGGGGGAAGGATTTTATTGATAACACATTTAGGTGTTTTTTGTTTAAAAGTAATTTGGTTTATCATCTCTTTTATCATAACTAATAAATTATGGAAACTTTTTTCAATTTTTATACTTTTTATTGTCCATGTTTTCTCTTGAATTCAATTTTTTGACAATTTGAAATGTTATATGATTGATTTGACATATTAATAATTAAATATTTTTAATTCATTTCATAATTTGGATAATGGATTCCTAATAATCAAAAGGATATTCCATATATAAAATGCAATGTACTGAGTAATTCTGTAATTTCTTTGAAGACACTTTTATTATTTGAAGAAAAATTAAAATAATAGAATTAATAAAAAATGAAAATAAATAAATAAGTGAGAAAAAATTAACTCTGATGACTTCTAATCATATAAAAATTTATAAGGTTGAAGTTATTGAGTGGTAAGTTGATGTGAGGTGACTTAATTGATAAACTGGGAGTTATTCACAATAAAATATTCACCTTCGTGTTATAAGATTAAGTGACTTCTCAATCAAACTTAAAAGCTCACATAATAAATTAATTTAAATTATTCCTTTAAATTAACAAAAGGATGTGAAAATGTTTAAAAGTTGATACATTAAACTCAGTATATTACCTTTTACATGTGGAATTGACTTTTTATGATTTAGGATAAAAATTGAAAAACTATAAAATGATTTAAATGCATTTGTGAATTACTGTGACTAATTAGTTATATAACATTTCCATAAGTCATTATTCTTGAAGGATTAAGAAAAAATTCTCAATAATTGTGTTATTGAGTTCGAATTAATTTTCCTATTTTTATATATTATTATGAAAATGATGATGATTTACTTTGCTTAAGGATAATCAAACACTTAAGTGTGGGGAAGTTGTTACGGGTGAAATTCATAGTATTTTTTTAATGTTATTTATTATATATTTACCCCTATTTTTTGGTGTTTAAATGCTTAATTTATGTTTGAAAATTTTTAATTTATAAATTGATGTAAATAGTTGAAGAAATGTGGAAAAAGGAAGCCAAAAACATCAAATTTCAAGACAAATACGACGGGCTAGCTAACCCCAATATAAAGATTCAATAACCCCCATATAAGGTTGAAGAAATAGGACCAATACTGGGGCATACATTACTAATACGGTGGTAGAGACTCCTGTATTAGTACGCTTTCTCTAAATACATCTTTATCATGTCATCATATGTTTATATGAATTAATGTGCCATATAAAAGCACCTCTACAAACCTATATCAAGACATAGTTCAAACGTGACATATCTACTTAAAGAATAAATTCAGTCAAAAAGATTTAAATATGGATCTTAAAGTTTGTTGTTTTTCTAAATAATTTAAATTTGTTCCGGGTTCACTCTTTTTTTTTTCACTTGCAAAAAGGCCATAGTTCTCGCTGTGATCACAGCTACCAGCAATATATGTTGTTATTGTAATTGCTACTGCATTTTTCATTTACTTTGGAATCTACTTGTAATTACATTATATTTGAGTTAGAAAATAGAAGTCTTTTACTCTCCCTAGTTAATTAGAAGTCAAGGAAACATACCTTATGAAAATATATTAGTTACATAGTAACTTTAAAAAGTCTTTAAAGAATGTTCAAAATGTATATTACTGTTAGTTCTACTGAATGAAAGTAGGGCTTACTTTTAGTTTCACTATTTACTAGCTTGTATAATGTTCTTGTATCAATTTCAACAACATTATCATAAGTCATCAAAATTTTCTTAGACAAACTCACATGAATGCAAGACATTGATGTCCTCTATTCATCTACTATTAAAAGAAGAAATGTTGAACAATAATTCAAAATTGATATTGTCTTTGGATAATTCATTAATTAGCTATTTTTTAATTCCTAGATGTTCTAGATATTTTTTTATTTAATTTAGTTGGTATCTTATATTTTTCCCTTATTTTGTTAAGATTTATTATTATTTTAAATCCTAGCTAAAGATATGTTAATTCTCCTTATTAATAAAGAAAGTTATATTTCAATTTTCTTCCCGTGGTCTCCAAATATTTTCTTTTGTTATTATTAAACTTGAATGGCACTTAAAAGGGGATTGAATTAGCTTGTTAAAAAATTCTAGGACAAATTCTAAGATCATTTAAGAGTATTTAACACTTTGAGAAAAACTAAATACGGAAAAATAGAAAATAATTGCATGGAATAAACAACATTTTAAGTGATTAAATAAATAAAATTGATATGAATAATATTCTGTAGATAGTAATTGGACAACTAGATCAATTGCAATTTTTAATTAAGGAATTAAATTAAGAATAATAAAATTTGCATAAAACTAAAGAGTGTAAGGCAAGAAGTACACTATCGATTTATTCTAGTTCGAAGCAATCTAGTTGCTTCTACGTCTAATCCCTAATACCACTATTGAGATTTTGTTCTAATATCAAAATAGAAGAATTAAAAAGTCAAAATATAACACCTTTTTATAAAGGCTTAAGGTAAACCTTTCACTCCCTTTTAAGGTTAAGGAATAGCCTTTCTCAAGAACAAGCACTTATAAAAATACACTTGAAATCCAATCTCACTTAAGTACTTTCTATTGAATTTGGGAGGCTCACAACAACTTAAAATGAATGCAAGAAACGTGTATAAAAGCCACTCAAAGAACAAGAGAAAGAAATACCTTCGCAATGATTTTAAAACACTTGATTGATCACTTTTTATACACTTGGATGATTAAAATGAGTGTTAGACAGCCTATTTATAGTCTTAGGATGTCAAACTAGTTGTTTAATACTACTGTACAACATTCAAATGCATTACAAATTAGTTACCGTTGAAGCAAACCTACTATGCATGATTTATGCTCTTAAACAACAGTTTTTTAGACTTAAACAATGCCGTTGAACCCCCGCCATTTAAATACCAAGAACATATACTAAACGGTGGGTTCTGTATACTGTTGTTTAACTCCTTTCAAACTGCTGTTTAACCCTTTCGAGAATGTGTACTAAATGGCCCTTCACATATCACCGTTTAGCCTAGTACAGACCACCATTTAACTCATTAAAGTATGTAAAAACTTCTCCAAAGACATTCAAGTAAAGAAAAATTAATTCTTAATAATTTTATACATTTTGTAGATTTATAAGCCCATTCAAAACCTTCCTTAAAATATTTTTAACCAATCAAGAGGATTATTAAAAGATTTATACAATTTTCCTCTTGATTATGCAACTTATATGCATATTCTAAAATATGAATGAATTATGCATATAGTGAGACTCTTTAAACACTAAAGAAAAACATAAATAAGACTTACAATAAAACTACAAGTCAAAACTATATGTGGTTTATCTTAATTTTTTCAAAACTTTGAGTCTTAATCAATTCATTTCATGATCTTTATTTTATCTCTAAGACTCATTAAACAACTCCTTTAGCATTCCAAACTTAACACCTATGTTTCAATGCTTCAAACACATTAAAAATTAGTCCTTTTGGTGTTTTGTGAGTCATTAAAATAAGCTGAACCTTCCTTTGTTCAACAATCTCCCTTTTTTTTATGAAGATAAAACCATCTGATATAATGAATATATACAATAAAAAATCATTTAGGCGTACTCAAAATCATATGAATATCATTCAATACTTAAATTCAACTTATCGCAATCATAATATTAATTTCAAAATTATCTCCAAGGACTAATTCACTTCATAAAAATATAAAAGTATTATATTCTTGAAAAAGAGAAACTTCCCCTAAATTCATCAAAATCATAAAATCATTTATTCAAATAAAAATAAAAACACAATAATTTGGTTGGATGAGTAATTACCCCTTATTGAATATCACCTATGATTTGTTTGGAGGTATGATCCTTCTTATATCTCTAATCTCTTGATAGCCCTTCCTCCTTTCTTTCGCGTAGTTTGACAATTTGTTCTTGCAAGGTTTTTCCTTCGTCCTTTTCTTCAAGTGATAGCTTTCTAAATCCTTGGAAAGTCATGCATCATCATCCTAAAAAATTTTCTTTCTTTCAAAAGGTTTAGTCTCATAAAAAACCACCTTCACAAATTCTTTTACAAAATGAGCTCTTTTGTCAAACACTTTATATGCCTTCCTAATCAAAGAGTAACCTAAAAATATGCCTTCATCAATTTTAGAATAAAATTTTCCTAGGCTATCCTCAGTGTTCAAAATATAACACTTACAACCAAAGACTCTAAAATGACTAGTTTTTGGATTCTTATCTCTTAAAATTTCATAGGGGACTTTATCCATTTTATGTCTAATGTTAACTTTGTTAATTATATAACATGCACAAGCTATGACTTAGGTCTAAAAATATTTAGGTAATTCATATTTATTAATCATAATTCTAGCCATTTCTTGGAAAGTCCATTTTTTCTTTCTACTATACCATTTTGTTGGGGAGTCCTATGGGATGAAAAATTATGCATGATGTCATATTCAATACAAAATGATTCAAAATAAGTCATTATCAAATTCTCTACCATGATCACTCATAAGAGATGAAATTAACAAGCCTTTTTCATGTTGAATGTTTTTCAAAATTTACAAAACATTTAAAACATTAATCCTTAGAACTTAAAAAAAACACCTAAGTAAATTTACTAAAATCTTCAATGACGATAAAAACATATATTTTACTACCTAGACTAGATATTTGAGTAGGACTAAATAAATCAATATGTAAAAGTTTAAGAGGTCTAGACGTGGTTACCAATTTCTTTCTTACTTCTTTTCCTATTTGGCATGCTTTACATATTTTGTCCTTTTCGTATTTTATATTTGGGAGCCCATTTACGAATCACTTAGAATTGAGTTTCTCCAAGAAGCCCATACTAACATGATAAGGATGAATTTTCTCATTTTTTGTACGCCATTTCACTTGAATTCATCTTTATTTTTGGTATAAAAGTGCTTAATTTGTGTTATATTATTCTTAATGGTAGGTTGATTCTTTTGACACAAATTATGGATCAAACCATTATGTTTTGAGAGGAATTAGAACAAAAATAGAGCAAAGACTCTAATTCTAGCAGCTATATGGCAAGCTAGGGTTTTTTCACCCTAACCGTAGCTTACCCTAATTGGAAAGGATATAAAAGCCACATAAAAAGGCAGAGGTAAACATCTTTACAAAATTCATGACATCTTCTAAGTTTTTCCTTATTCTTACAAATTTCTTAGTGTTCTTGATGTTTTAGGTTAGAGTTTGATTTTAGTTTGATTTCATTTCATTTAGTTCAATGTTCTAGGTAGTTTTACGGTTTAAATACTATTGCTGGGTGATTTATTTTCTGTTATTTTTCTTATTTTTATGTTATATGATATTTAGGTTAAGTTTTTGATGAGTTTTGAGCTTGGAAACTATGAACAATGTATGGATGATTATATATAATGAAATAGATGATCATTAGATTTAATGTAATAGATGATATTTTCTTCAATTTCCAACCTTGATTTTGATTATTTAAGCTTCTTTACTTGTTATTTTATGTTTTCCCTTGTTGGATTTTTTATTATTTGATGGTTTATCTCATGGATTTTTTCTTATTCTTGATATTATTTATTAGGTTTTGCTTTATAGTTGAAATTATGCATGTTTTTAGATTATAAAATGTTTAATTTCAAATTTTCCCTGTTTTAAAAGTGTTGGAATTTATGTTTTAGTGTAGCTAGTTTGGATTTTGTGAATTAAGTTATAATTAGTTGATTATTAGCGTAAAAAGCTTGAGTTTGCATTAGATTAAATGTTGAATCTTGGTTTTCATTATTAGTTCTGAATTTACCAACCTTGATTTCCTTTAATTAAGTGTTGGTTATGTTCATTTAATGTATATTTTGATTATGTAATTAGTTTTTAGAATGTGATTGAGTTTATTAACTTTGGTACTTTAAAGCTTGAGTTGGTTTGGAACTTCAGTTCAATACGAAGGATTATATATTATCTCTAGGCTTGATCACCCTTTAGGTAATTTCATAATCTAAATTCTAGGTTTAAGCATGTGATACGCAATAGTCCATAGCAATTTCCAAAAGTAGCAACAGACTAGTTGGATTTGTAAGCAAACTCAACCAACTTTTCTAAGGTTCCAATCCTTTAGGTTACACCTTATGAGCTTGTGTGAGGTGGCTTAAGCTAGTCATTCCTTAGTACCTAATATTCCTTTACTATTAAACTTAGAGAGCTTCTTCTAAGTTTTAGCAGAGTTAGGGGTATTTCTAGAACTTGTTAGATTCACTTGCTTTCGAGAAACTGAGGGTTTGAGAACTTGTTGGAACCCATAGGCTAATGACTTAGCTAAAACACTATTTATCTAGATTCAAGGATCAATAATTGTCCTAGAATCCCGATGATACCTTAAGCATATTTCCTTAATATTATACTTAGCTTTATCATATTTTGCATTGTGTTTATCTCCTTGGTTGTGTTACTTTCATCTTATTTCATTTCATTTTTTTATTTCAAAGATTTTTTTTCTTTTATCTACAACATTTGAAATAACAATAGCTTTCAGCATACTACATAGTGAGGTCTAGTTAGGAATCTATAATTTGGTAGTTTGTGACAACTTACCATAGTGCGACCAAGCCTTTTATGTCAAATCTATGTGCTTTCGTTCAAAGAAAGTAGGCACTTATTTTCAAAGGCGGTGTCATCTAAATTAACAACATAAATATTACTATCTCTTTTTCCTGTGAATACATTACTACCATCATTTATATTTGAAACAATATATTCATTGCCTTTAAAGCATACTCTATAATTCTTACCACATAAGTAAATAACAATTAAAAGATTAAGTTTTAAACTATCAACAAGTAAAACATTATCAATTAAAGGGAAATTGTTCTTACTAATATTTCCAATGTCAATTATCTTACCTTTAGCATTATCTCCAAAAGTTATAAATCCTCCATCCTTACTTTTAAAGGTGATAAGTTGCAAAGGAACACTAGTCATGTGTTGTGAATATCTACTATCTACGTACTATTTGTTTTTGTTCTTGGTAACCTAAAAAACAAAAATTCAAGAGGATTTAGGACCTCATATTGTTTTTGATCCTTGTATATTAGTCGTATACCTATCTCTACCTCTTAGTGAAATGTCTTTAAGTCTATCATAGAAAAAACAAGATATATGTCCATGACAACTGCAATATATGCAAAATAATGGAGTATAAGTCCTATAGGTATTCCTAAAACCATTACTAAGACTAATTCATTTTGAAACTTTTATTAAAAGTTTTTCCTAGATTGTGTGTAAATTCTTCTATCACTAAACTAGCGTTATCGGAAACTCCTAGGTCTTGAAATGTACATGTATGTATAATGTCTAGATTATGGTCTACTTGTAGATGTATGCTGAATATTCTTAAAAGCACACTCATCTTCTAAATTCTTCCCTTTTACAAAAATTGTCTTGCTAGTAGATGCTCCTTTTTCATTACTATAGCCTAAACTATGTTTATTGTTTTCTACTTTTTAAGTACTTTACATTGTTTCTAATTTTTCATTTCTCTCTGTAAATTTCGCATTTCACAAGTGATTCTTTAATAGAATCAACCTTTTTCTTTAATGCTACATTTTTATTTACTAATTCATCATTATCTTTGTTGATTGATTCTAAGTCTTTCCTAAGTCTTTCATTTTCTAATTTATATTCTTCTACCAATTTCAAGGATTCGTTATGTTTATCATGTAGTTTTTCTTTTTCATAGCCAAATCCTCGACATACTCAAGAAATTCATCATAAATATATTTAATTTCATATTCATTTTCACTTTTCATGAGGAATGAATGAGTGAAAAGAAATTCATTTGCCTCTCACCAAGAATCCTGACCTTAGGAGCAGAATGGATAACATATGCTGGTTGAAATTGGTATTCATTAATAGTTATTTTACCAAGTTCTAGAGGGCTACTCTTCTTTTTTATCGATTAAGCTTCTCTCTCTCATTCCACTACTCTAGCCCTTTTCACGAACTTGTACAATCGATGCCACAAATGGAAGGATGCCAATAGGCCATCCTTGCTGCATTCGAACTTGCTTGTCAATGAATCCACTAATTTTCATGGGGGAAAAAACTCAAAATTAGTCAATTTGTAAAAGCCACATAATTTTTTACGATGTCCTCTACTTGATTTTATTTCAACATCATCTCGTACATTAACAAGGATCCAATCAACTTGTAGAGAGGGAGACTATAGAGGTCTTTCACTTCTTAAATTATGGTCACTTTCACTTCCTATTACTTCGGTAGAGATCTAAGAATTTTCCTAACAAGCTTAACATTTGAATAGATCTTATCTAGGCCCTTTAAGGCATTTATAATATTATTTAACAAGCATACATAGTAGAGTTGTTTTGATCATATAACATTTAAAAAAGTTTATATTGATGATGAGCAGCCAATTTTAGTTTCGTTTTCTTGGTTTATGACTTCATGAGTGATTTGTAGTATATTCTAAATATCTTATGCAATTTCACATATAGAAGTCCTCTTAAATTTTTCCATACATAGCACATAATACAAAATATGCATAACTTCACAGTTTAAATAAGCTAATCTTTTTTATTATTATTCCACTCATTTTCTTTCTTAAGCACTAATTCATTTAATACAAGTTTAGAAGGAATAGGGATCTTTTATGAAACCATAATCCATAAACTTGTTCTTTTGTCCATTAAATAAAATCTCACCCTAACTTTCCAATACAAGTAGTTATTTCTATCCAAGTACACTAGATGAGAGAACAAAGGTATTTATTATGTCTGTCGTACCGATCTTTTCTCACAAATTTGTTAGAATTTATATTAAGTGATATCAACGCTTTGATACCAATTGTTAGACTTAAATACTACCTAAGTGGGGGTGAACTAGGTTCTTAAAAATTTTTAAGAAATCTTAAAATCACTTAAAAGTATTTAACGCTTTATGGAAAACTGAAAGTGGACAAATAGAAAATAATTACGTAGAATAAACATTGATTTAACTTATTTGATAAACAAAATTATTATGAATAATATTATAAAGATAGTAATTAGATAACTAGAGCAATCACAATTTTTAATCAAGGAAGCAAATTAAGAACAATCAAATTTGCATAAACTTAAAGAGTGTAAGGGAAAAAGGATGCTACCTATTTATTCTAAATCAAAGTAATCCACTTACTTCTATGCCTAGTTCCCAACACTACTGTTAAATTTTTTTTCCAATATAAAAATAGAAGAATTACAAAGTCAGAATGCAATACCTTTTTAAAGGCTCAAAATAAAGCTTTCGCTCCCTTTCAAGGTTAAGGAATAACCTTTCTTAGGAAAAATCACTTACAAAAATATTCTTAAAATCTAATCTCACTTAAGTATTCTCTAGTATATTTAGGAGGCTCATAATAATGTAAATGAATGCAAGAAACATGTATAAAAGACACTCAAAGAACAAGAGTAAGAAAGAACTTCACAATACTTTTAAAACACTTGATTGATCACTTTTCAAACACTTGGATTATTAAAATGAGTGTTACACATTTTATTTATAGTGCTAAGATGTCAAACTAGTTTTTATTACCGTTGTATAATGTTATCATTGCATAATGTTCAAATGCATTAAAATGAGTTATTGTTGAAGCAAATCTACTAAGCGCGATTTACGCTCTTAAACAATAGTTTATGAGACTTAAATGAGGTCATTGAACCCCTGTTGTTTAACTACTAAGAGTGTATACTAAATGGTGGGTATTATATAGTACTATTTACCTCCTTTCAAATCTCCATTTAATTGTTTCAAGGACATATACTGAATGACTATTCACAGACCATCATTTAGCCTATTACAAACTACCTTTTATCTCATTAAACCATGTAAAAACTTGTTCAAACACATTTATACCAGTCTTAATTAATTCCTAACACTTTTATACACTTTGTAGATTCATAAACCCATTCAAGAATGTAAGCCCTATGGCACCTAAGAGGAGGGTGAATTGGGTGTTTTTAAAAAATTCTTAAAAAATTAAAACACTTTAAATATCTTAGGCCAATTTTAATTATATGTATTTTCTAAAATGAAATTCAACCTAAATGGAATATTATGTGTATGATAATATCAATCAAATTAAAGCAATAATAAAACAAATACAATGAGCATAAATATAAAAAGAGAAGGGAAAGGAAGAATACCAAGATTTATAGAGGTTCGCCTACTCCAAAGATAGACTACATCTTCTCTCCAACTACTTATTGGAAATTCACTAATAACTAATCTTACTTTAATTGGGTAAAGAGTAACCCTTACAACAATCTTGATTATAAGGGCAAAAGGAACCCTTTACAACAATCTTGGTTAAAGGCCAAGAAAAATCCTTTACAACAATCATGGTTAAAGGATAAGAGGAACCTTTCCAATAATCTTGTTAAAGGCCAAGAGGAACCTATCCAATAATCTTGCTTAAAGGCCAAGAGGAACCTATCATAATCTTGAATTCTAAGGTTAAGAGGAAACTATGACAATCCTACTTAAGTGGGTGAAGAGTAACCGATCAATACAATCAAATTATACAATTTTTGTCCCACACGGACAACCCCTCGACCAAGCTCCCTTGAGCTTCATCACAAGCTTATATAACTTCTTAAACCTTGATTAAAATCAATACAAGACAAGGGCCCAAATGCAACTAATGCAATGCTTATGCCTTATACAATGTCTAATGCACATAAAAGACCTAAAGCAATCTAATTCACAAACAAATATTCATGTAATTCAAACCTTATTTTTACAAGCCAAGAGAAACCTATCAAATCTATTTTAAAGGTAAAGAGCAGTCTATATTCTAATTAATAATCAACCAAAATTAATTCTGCCAATTTAAGTCACCAATCACACCTTCTATGGTGTTTCACTAAAGCATGTGCAATAAAATCAATTCTGAAAATTCTAGAGGCAACCTCAAATTATAACAAGCCTCATAACATATCAATAGATCATAAAAAATCAGATTTATTAATCAAAAACATGATTATTATATATTGGCTACCATATTGAACACTTAAACGCAAAATCTGTCAAAATATGCAAGCTTAAAATTTTAGCCAATATATAAATATTTTTTATCTATCAAATGATGAAAAATATATGAAACAAATCTACTATAACCTCAATCTATATTTTAACAACAAATCACAGCAATAAACACAATTTGAGAGCATTAAATAGTGGATAAAAAATTAAGAACAAAATCGAAAGTTCAAACCTAGACAGCTTTACACCAACCTGCAAAATTAAGCTTAAACACGGATATAATTTATTAAAAATAAAAAAAAATACTAGCACACTCCTAGGACATTGAGGAAACTGAAAAAAAATAATTTTACACACCCAGAGACTGATTAAAAATCAAAATCGAAGTGAACTTTGAAGCTGTATAAAAACTTGACAGTTTTAAGTGTTTTGTGTTCTTGAATTTCAAACAAACGTTACGAGTGCTTAAAAATCAAAGTAAAAGCTTTGCTACACTATTTAGACCTTAAGTAAAATGTGTATGATAATTATGAATCAATAAAAATTATTTTTCAAGCTCAAAATTAAATAACACAAAAGCTCAAAAAAGTTTAACCAAAACAGAGATAGTTTTGTTATAGAAGCTTTTGAAATCTTAAAACAAACAAATTAAATACTTAGAAAATCGAATGAAAGCTTTCTGAACTTCTTCTCTACCTTTACTAACTAAAAACAATAGTTTTTCTGTATAAGAAACTAATTTAAAACATGAAAATAAGAATTGAATGAAACTTATATGAAAAATAAAAAAAGCTTTGAATATTTGAATGATTAATCTTTTTAATTCATTTTTCTAAAGGTTCGAAACTTGTTAAAACTATTTGGAAATGATACTTATAGTGTTTGGAGAGGTTTGCAGTAATTAGAAATATAAACTAGTAGTTTTTTAGGTTAATAAGTTGTTAAGATCGAAAACCTAAAACTAGTCGTTAGAAACTACTGGACAAATACGACGATTTGGCTATTAATATAGTGACTTTATCCTACAGTATTCAGCCATTTTCCATAAACCAAATACAGTGGGTTACATAGACCACCGTATATGTCCATAAAAAACCAGAAAAGCAAATTTAATCAAGCACCAAACTCATCTTAAGATCAATATAACATAATTTAGGCTTCAAACAAGTTTTAAATCATATATCAAGGATTTTTCAATTAATAAAGACATTCAATTGATTCAAAACATAATAATTAGCCTTAATTATGAAACCTTTCATATTTAAAGAACTTTAAATCCTTTTCAAACAATTCATAAACCTTTCGTAAACCAAAATTCATAATACAAAGATATTCAAATAAGTTCAGACATATATAAATAAGTTCAAGCAACAATTCAATTAATCTACATCAAAACAATTCATGTTGCATAAAAAAAATCAACAATTAGCCTATATTCCAACCTAATTTAATTCCTAATATGTCAATGATATAATATAATTCAATTAATCACTAAAACCATAATTCAACTCCTATATGCCTATATGCAAATGTTCATGAAAATGTGAGAGCCATTTTCAAGCATTAATTAAGATCAAGTTTAGGACACTTAAAACTTAAGCCCTTTTTATAAACCTTTTAAAACTTGATCTTCATTCTCTTTATCTTCAAGCTTGATCATCACTTGATCTTTATTATTTGATCCTTGGTATCCAAGCCCTTAATAATTTAATGCTTGAGCTCTTCTACCTTTGACTCTACAAACATGTTTTTACAGTTCAACCATTTAGCTATATTAATTACAAATAAAAACTCAAACATTAGTAATAATAATATTTTGTCATCATCAGAACACATGATTAGAACCACCTTGGTTCAACAATCTCCCCTTTTTAATGATGACAAAACATGTGATATTAAGATCATACAAAACACATTTCATGTCATTGTATCATGCATTATGAAATGATATGACTTTCTCCCTTTATACTTGATATTCATATTCAATCTTAATATCACACTACTCTCTCCCCCTTTTTAACATCATCAAAAAGAATACCAATTATAACTAATTCTTTAAACTTAAGACCAATTGTAAAGGGCTCTTTAAACTTGCTCCCCCTTAATTAATGCATCTTTAAAGAAAATCCCAATTGATGTAATATTCCCCCTCAATGAATGCAATTATGCATTATGGAACAATAAAGTATAAAAGGGGCAAACATGCATAAAGAAAATATTAAAAGACACATATCATGCATATTTTACATTAAAAAGATGTATTATGTACCTTTATGCACTAAAAGTACATATTATTCAATTTCATATCAAAACACATGTTTATGCATATTTTGCTTCAAAATAAAAAATTATGCAACAACACCAAGTAAAATTTTCTTAAATTGAAATATGTCAAAAGAATATGCTCCCTCTAAATTTATGCATTTGAAAATATTATAAAAAATCAAGTTAATGTAAAGAGGAGATACTTCCCCTAAATACATGCATTTGAAAATATTTAATCACATAAGGGGAAAGTACTTTTCTTAAAGCTCTTTCAAAAATAAATATGCACAATTTTAAAAGTGATTCTAATTGAAAAAAAAATTATACCCATTGTAAATTATGATACTTATTTGAAAAATATGATACCAATTGTAAAAAAAAATATGGTAAACATTTGTAAACAGATGATACTAATTGTAAATATCAAAAGTAATACCAATTGTAAGACTATAATGCCAATTGATACTAAATGTAAGAAAAGATACCAATTAAGAATTTAAAGATACCAAAAGTAATACCAATTGTAAGAGTATGATGCCAATTGATACTACTTCTTTTTTCAAGGATTCATTTTCATGAAACAATTTATGTTCATTATCATGCATGCGAACAAACACACTCTTAGAATCTAGCATGACATTCATTTCATTTTTAATCGATCAATTTCTAATATACATGCATTCTTGGATTCTAACACATCATGATATTCAACTTTCATCTTCTCATTCTCATGTAAACATGTATGTTGGCCCTATGGCATCCAAGAGGGGGGTGAATTGGGTGTTTAAAAATTTATTGGGGAATTAAAACACTTTAAACACCTTAGGCCAATTTTGATACAATGCAATCTTTAACCAAAATTCAACTCAAATGGAATGCCAAACTTTATGTCAATATTATGCAAATTCAAACAATAATAAAGCAAATGCAAATGCCTAAATATAAAAGAGTTAAGGGAAGAGAAGGCACACCAAGATTTATAGAGGTTCATCTACCCCAAAGATAGACTATGTCCTCACTCCAACTACTTGTTGGAAATTCACTAATAACAATCTTGGTTAAAGGCCAAGAGGAACCTTTACAACAATCTTGATT
>JAOXYD010254367.1:0-16189 GCA_028565735.1 Pinacopodium congolense
AACGGTTTTATACCGGTTGAACCTCTAAACCTTTAACCCCTTCTCTTACCGGTTCGATGTCCGGTCCGGTTTTCACAGCATTGCTTGTAAGTTCAAAAGGTAATACCCAATTAAATGCAACCATGATTTGGGAATTAGTCAATTTTTCCTTTAAAACATTAAACATATGAAAGCACTCATCATCAAAATTAAAGATCACATCTTTTTCTAGCAACTTGGTAAGAGGTCTAACTATCTTAGAAAAGTCTTTGATAAATCTCCTATAAAACCTAGCATGCCTAAGAAAGGTCCTAATTTCCCTTACTGATGTTGATAGAGGTAATTTATCTATAGTCTCAATTTTTCCTTTATCTTAACACGATCCCTTCTTATACCATAAAGTGGAACTTTTCTTAATGTAATACAAGATTTGTTTCCTCGCATCTCTTAAGCACTTTCGCTAAATTATTGAGGCATAAATCAAAAAAATCATAAAAAACCAAAAAAATCATCCATAAATACTTCCATGATGTCCTAGAATAAGTCATTAAATATTGATAACATGAAACTTTGAGAAGTTACTAGAGCATTATATAACCCAAAGGTTATCCTCCTATGTGCAAACATATCCTACAAATATATAAATATTGTCTTCTCTTAATCTACTAGGACTATAAGAATCTAGAAGTAGCTCAATATTCCATCGGATTAACCATATTTGTAATCCTAAACCTTTTATCATTTTCTTAATTAAGTCTTATACCTTTGAAACTTTCTATTAAAATCCTATATCCATGTGAATTAATCAAAGGCAGTCCTTATAAGAGTTAATTGGGTCCTAAACCTTTTACAATTTTTCCAATTAAATCCTAAACCTTTGACAATTTTTTCAATTAAATCTTAAACCTTTCACAATTTTTCCAATTAAGTCCTATAAGGGCTTCTTTGATTAATCCGCATAGGTATAGGACTTCAATAGGAAATTTTAAAGGTGTAGGACTCAATTGAGAAAATGAAGAAAGGTTTAGGACTATAAATATGGTTATCCCATATTCCATCTAAAATAATAATAACATGCAAGTTTTGAAAGTCATTTCGTTATTTGAACAATAAATGGAAATGGAATGTAGTCCTTATGTGCTATGTCATTCAGCTTATGGTAATCAATGCATACTTACCAACTCATGACAGTATATGTAGGGATGAGTATATTTTTCTCATTTGATTTGATCGTTATTCATCCTTTCTTCAACACCACTTGTATGGGACTCACTCATAAACTATCAGAAACAGAGTCTATAAATTTTTGCATTTAATAGTTTAATTACCTCTCCTTTTACCACATCTTTCAGGTTGGGACTGAGTCTTTATTGAAAATGTAACATGAGTTTGTAATCATTCACCAATAAGATTTGATGGATTCAAAAAGAAGAATTGATCCTTTTTATATCTAAAATTTTCCATGTGATCGCCTTCTTATGCTCCCTTAAAACATGCAACAACTTATGTTTTTTTTTCTTTTAATAAATCAACAGATATAATAACAAATATTTTTTAGTTTTTAGTTAAGAATGCATACTTTAAGTGCTTTGGCAATCTTTTTAACTCTAACTTTAGGGGTTCTTCAACTAATGATCAAGCTCTTTAAACATTATTTTCCTTACTTTTTTATTAGTTTGTTGGCCTCTAAGGACTCCTCTTGCTAAAAAATATCAAGATTTATGGTTTTCTCCTCCTATCGTTTAATGATGCAAGCCTTTAAAGGATCCTTTATGAATGCTTCCTAAAAAACATCAGAACATTGATCATCAAACACATCTAAACAAAAACATGTATGATCTTTATTTAGAGCATGTTTCATGTCTTTATAGATTTTTAAAATGATTTCTTCATCCTCAGTGCTACGTATTAACTTCCTACCATAAACTTCTTTTGAAGCCTTAGCAATAACAAAGAAGGGTCTACCTAAAATCAATGGAATCCCCACGTTATCATCCAAGTCCAAAATCAAAAAATCCATAAAAAATATGAATTTATCAACTTTAACGAAAATATCTCCAGTTATTCCCGTAGTTTATTTTATAGATATATTAGCCAATTGAATGTTCATCTTAGTGTATTTTAGTTCAACAGTTCCTTACTAAACGTGATATATGGCATCAAGATAATACTAGTACTTAAATATGCTAATGCCTTATCAAAAGATAAACTACCAATAATGCAAGAGATAGTAAAACTCCTTGGATCCTTGAGTTTCTAAGGTTGTTTGTTTTGTATGATGGCAAATGCAAAGGATAGTAAAACTCCTTTGATCTTTGAGCTTTTAAGGTAGTTTGTTTTGTAAGATGGCTGAATCCTCTTCATTTAATCATACCATAGATAATTCCTCAAGCTTCTTCTTATTTGAAAGAAAATCCTTCAATAACTTGGCATACTTCGACATCTGTGAAAGTTCTTCTATAAAAGGTATGATAATATGTAATTATTTTTAAAACTTTAAAAACTTAGGCATTGTTTAGTTAGGTTTCAGGTTTTTGTTTTCATTTCCTATTTTTCTAAACACATAAACTAAAAAAAACAGCACAAAAACTAAAAAAACACACTAATACAGCATAGAAATTGAAAAAAAATCATCATAGAAACTAAAAAAAACTCATAAAAACCAATACATAAACATAATAACCACAACCAACAACCCAACTAAACATGCCCTTACTAAACTGCACATCTTGACAATCTTTCTAAAGCTTTCTTGGACATGAAATTATTGGCTTATACTCTTACATGGCTTTTTTCTTTGGCTCTTTTATCTTATTGCCATTGCTTTCTTCCATCTTCTCCTCTTTAGCCATCCCCTTTTTAGTTGAAATTTCTTCTTTCTCTTTTGCTTCTTCAACTCCAGTTAGTTCCTTTACACTCTTTAAGGTTTGGCTTTTACTTGTGCCTTTGGTTTGGTTTGGTATTGGTCAGAGGATAATCCATTGCTCTTTAAAAATGTGCTCAACCAATTGTTCTATCTGATCTTCCATGTTATGTATAGATGTTTCAACCTTCCAGAAACAAAACTCAAACGTAGTAATGAACTTAGCAATTAAATTTTCTATGCTTCATGCATTTCGTGGCTTTCTCAACTCAAAATTATAAGTCACTCTATATGGATTGTTTCTATATAACCTATTGCCTACAAATTTACTTGCTCCACTTATCCTCCAATGCTTGGTTCTTAGCATTCATGATTGGGATGCCTACCTTTACACAAATCACAATGCATCACCTGAGGGGATGTCAAGTCCATTGCCATTTTATCAATCCTTTTTGTTAAAACATTCAATTTTTCTTCTAAAGAGGCAACTGCATCAACATTCTGTACACAAATAGATTTGGGTCTTTGCCTTACGTTCCCCCAATAGTAGGTATTTATGGTAATAGTTTCAATAAATTCCTATAGCTACTCAATTTTAGTAAAACTTGTAGTACTACTAGAGGATGCATCAATCAACTGTTTTATAGCAAAATTTAGACCTCTATGGAAGGCCTGTATTAACGTCCTTAAATAAAAACCATGATGTAGCCACTACTTTAATGTCTCATTCAATTTTTCTTATGCATCATATAGAGCCTCTTGATCCTATTGTTTGAAGGAATAATTTCATTTTGAAACTTAGCCAGTCTAGATGAGGGGAAGTACCTTGTCAAAAACTTCTCAAAGAATATGCTAAGCTTTAAAGTGTCACAGATCTCTAAAAAAATCCACGATATAAGGATTTGGGTCTGCATATGATAATCCATTAAAGTGGATGTAATTTTGAAACATCTATATCATATGGGGTTTAATTTTGAAATTATTTACCTCTACCCTCAGTCTATGTATGCTAGATTTAGTTATTTGGAGTGAAGGTCTATGTAAGTTCCCATTATAAATTAAGCTCTTAGTCCAACTTCTCTATCCATGTTTTCTTTCAAATTTATTGGTTGAACCTCAAGCTATCCCAAGTTACTTGAATTCTTCTCGCTCAATGTTCTGCCAAAATTTCTCTCAACTTATCATATGCTAGTAGATTTGTGTATTGACTCTTTTTTTTCGAAAATTAAAATGATATATTGACTTCTTATCATATAATGATATACCTAAAACTAAATAAAAAAAAACCAAACAAGAGATCAAGAGGAGAATAGTTCTAAACTAACATAATAGAAAAATAAAGATACTAAAAAATGAAAACAACATAAAAAATGGTTAATCTAACAAAGAATAAAATATTCAAGATCTATAAACAATCCTTGGAAACAATGGCTAAAACTTGATGGTACTAGTTTTAAATAGAAAAGAAATCCAACCTTAGATATAATAATATGAAGCCCACTAATAAGCAAGTGTACTTATCATATCGTAGTATAGCTAATGAGAGTCTAGGTTATCATCCCACGAGGATTGTAATAGACTATTAATAATTTTAGTTTCTCTATTATCTAACCTATCCAAATTAGGTGATTTGATAATTAACTAAATTAAAAAATACTAATCAATAATTCCAAACTAAAATCACTAGATTAAAGCTGCAATTAAAGATGTTAGGACCTAATGATTAATTCCTTTAAGATATGTTCATGTTTATTGTTTAACTTCAATTAAATTTTATTTCTACGTTTACCTAAACTGTAAGATCCCCTAAATTGAATTATACTCTCTCAAGTTATATAATTCTTATATTCTTAATTGGTTAATCAAAATTTCTTCTCAATGAACACCATAATTGGAACCATTATTGTGATTTATGGAATCTATTGTTTTGAATATATTTATAACTAATCCAAAAATCTTATGTAAATCTATCTCTAGATATTTATGTAAGATTCATTACCTATGGATTGAGTTTATATTGATGATCTTTCAATCTATATATATGAAATCAAATATCAGAATTTACATTTATGTTTAGATAGAAATCAAAACAAATTCATTATATCCATAGATAAATCTAAGTCAAGAATATAGACATTCATAAATTAAATCAACAAAAAAAATAAAAAAAAACACTACATCTTAATGTTCATAAACATCTATATCCTATAAGAATTTCTTTGTAAAACATATTAAAAGAAATTAAAATAATCATAAAAGAATAAGAGATGTGGAAGCTCATTCTCATGATACTTAAATCTTAAATTCTTTTTGTATCTTACTAGAACTTCAATCTTGATCTTTTAATCTTAATGTTTGGATTGATTATTCTCCTTTGATTTGCTCAAAAGCCAAGTAAAAGTGACTTAGGGGTTACTCTTAGTGTCGTAGTGGCAACACTAGACCATCTAAGGATCAAAGGTTATGAAAAGACCTAAATTTACACTTAAATCTGATAGTCCCACAGTAAAGGTCATGTTGCGAGACTGTTTGTGAAATTTGGGCAATTAAATTAACAACTAGAGTTACAGTGATAGGGTTTTGTTTTGTTATGTTTTATTATATAATTTCATATGGATTCATCCTTACTTTTGATGAAAAGTGTTAAAATTATGTCATATTGTGTTGAATGATACATTAGAGGTGTTGACACATGTTCTGGATTAAAAGGATAAGTCTTAGGAGGAATTGGAGCAAAATTCTTAAGGAGAGCAAGAGAAGATCAAATAAGTACTAGTTTTAGTATAGGAGACTTTAGGGATGCATTAGGTGCACTTTTAGATCTCATATTTTTTCAAAATTTTATATGGTGTAAGAAAATCATGTGAGAAACCTACATATCAAATTACATGGTCATTAGATGAGTGTAGGAGAAGATAGAGTATAAATGCAAAGAGGAGCAGAAGTTGTCACTTTCTGGGACCTAAATGACCCTAGTAAAACGATGTTTCATTTCCTAAAAATCATCGTTTAATGTATTGTTTATGAAAAAAATAAGGAAAAAGAGTTCTTTTCAATATCCTTTAGTTTACCCTATTTGGAAAGGGTATAAAAAGGCCCTTAAAGAGCATAATAAGGGAGTTTCTAATAGCATCCATCATTTTCTTAGAGTTTCATTTTATTTTCCTAGCATTTTCTTCATTTTCTTAGGTTCTAAGAATTCCTTCCTATTTGTGGTTACTATTAAGATTTTAATTTATGTTCTAGATAGTTTAAACTTTAGTTTCATCTTATTTCTTATTCTTTTTTGTTGTTATTCTATTGGTATTTCAACTTTATTATGTTTTACATTTAGCTTTATGATGGATAATGTATGAACTTTAGATTTTAGTTGAACATATTGTTTTGTTTCCATTTCCAACTTAATACTTGTTATTTCAATAAGATTGTTTAGCTACTATTTTAGTTTATTTCAGTATGTTAGGTTAGATTTCCTTTGGGTAAGAGGATATTAAAGGGATAGGTTATATTTCCTTTGGGTAAGAGGATATTAAAGGGATTATAGATGAATAATTGTAAGATATGAGTTGATTATCATTGGGAACTATGTTTTTTATTGAGATCAAATTGGAATTCAGGTTTAATGCTATAAATTAGGAATTTTCCTTTAGGCTTTCCCATTTTATTAATGATTTCTAGATCAATTGCTAGGTATAAGCTTTTGATCTATAATTTTCATTGGAAAATATCATAGGTAGCAATAGGTTAAGTGATTTTATAGGTAAACTTAATCAACTTAGCCTAGGATTCCAATTCTCTAAGTTACATAATTCAAGCTTATGTGATTGTAGTTTAGGCTAGTCGTTCCCTAGTTTCAAATGCTATTTCACAATTAAATTTAGAGAACTTGTTCTAGGTTATCACATAATTATCTATCGTATAGGATTTGTCTAAAATTGGTGGAACAGAGGATGCAAGAGATGTTTTATATCTTTAGGCTATCATCTTAGGCATAATACAATCTTAGGATTTCAATAATTTTATGAATTTAGAAAATGCCTTCTGTCCATCTTTTTATCATTGTTATTTGCTTTCTTATTTTGTTCTCCTTGCTTTCTTTAATTGTTTTTTTTTTCACCTTTTCATTTAGGGGTTTATTTTTATTCTATTTTTCTTTTACACAACATTAGGAATAGCTTATAAACACAATAATTTCTTTGTGATATTAACCTTGGCTTGTCCTACTATATAGTTAGTTAGATAGTTAGGAATATATTATTTGGTGGTCTGTAACAAACTTACCACTCAACCTTGAATCTGATAGTGATCTTCTCTAGACAGGTTCATTCCATTTTATTTTCTCCTGGAAATTTCTATGACTTGTGCCATAATTATGACTTAGGGTATGGAATTCACTAACTTGATGCTTTTCCTCCTTTTAATTCCACAACCCTTCCAACTCTATATATCATCAAATTTGATCACCAAGACTTATAAAACATATAATTTTACTAAAATCATCATAAGTTAACATCATATTTAAAGTTTAACCAATTAAACATAAAATTCACATGAACATTATCCTTGAACCTAGGATTATAACTATTAAAACATTCCTAAAATAAGTATAAAATGAGTATTATTAACATATAAAAATAATAACTTTTAGAATTCATAATAATTCAAGTTCATACTAACATAATATCTTATTCTCTTCCTCCACACTTAAACTGGCATTGTGCTCATTATTTAAATAGCATAAATAAACAATGAACAAAAGATAAGGGAATAAAGAATCCCTAAATTTACAACTTTTATTGTCTTTAACAACCATCTATGCTAAATAAAAGAAAAGAAAATCAAACCATAAACAGAAGTGTGAAAATGTAAAAACAATCAAAATAATGAAATCCCACAATTTAAAAAAGATATTATAAACATAATTAGTTTAGTTGCCTACCAAAAAATGCTTCTTTAAGGTCTTTAGTTAGACCCCTATTGTCAGAGAATGATAAGTCTCTTCTTAGTTCTATAGCTTTAGTTAATTTTTTTATATCCAAGAATGAAAAGTCTCTTCTTAGTTCTGTAGCTTCAGTTAATTTTTTTATATCCATGATGGCTTATAAAAAATATACTAAATGTTGCACCTACAATTACCCCCTTTATCATTATACTTTAGTAAAATATTTTGGTACTAAATTTATTGCAGATAATAAGAAACTGTGGTATCAAAGCATTAAATAACAACAATACATTCTTTTCTTCCTTAAAGACTTAAGCATCAACAACTTTCTCCTTGTCTTCTTCCATGTTGCTTGAAAACTCCTTATCACTCTCTATTATGTTATCCCTGTTTTTCTCCTTTAGCTCTAATTCTTCAGTGCCAGGGATATTTAACTGCTTATATTCTACCATTAATTCAAACAACTACCCTATCTGGATCTCCAAGTAATGGATAGAAGCTTTTATACATTTATGTAGAGACTAATTCCTAGACATGATCTCCATTACCAACATTTTAGATCTCGAATCCTCTTCTTATTACTGTTAATAATAATCATGTAGAGACAAATCAAGATAAGATGAATTAATCCTAAAGTAATTTGTATGATGCATCTAATTTAAGCTATAGTTGTTATTCTAATGATCATCATGAGCCATCCAATCATCTCCCCAATCATAGCTTGAAGCTCCTTTGTCATCGTGCCGCTAGTAATCTTGTCACTTATAATCTTACTGCATTATAAGTTTTATTATCTATGGTCATAAAAAGATAACCAAATGTATAAATTAAAACTAAAATATATATATATATATATAAATATCTAGACTAATAAACACCAATATATCCCTTATATTATTAAGACAGATATAATAGCGTTGAAAACTTATTTATCAGTCTTGTAATATTAATCTCAATTTAAAACTAAAGGTAAGTGCACCTTGTCAATAAATAATATAGGACTGTGAGCTTGGATATCGTCTTCCATAAGGATCTCTTGTAACAACTAGGTTAAAAGGCACATGATTATCTGGATAACATGAGAACATGATTATTTAGACAACTCAAAATTGATATGATTAAATAAATTGAAGAGCTAAACTATTAACTAAAGGAATCAATTATTCAATCTAAACTTGCAAAATAAGCTAATGGTTCTATCAATCTCAAGATCTAGCTATATTTTTAGAGTTCTATGGATTAATTAAGTATAAGAAAATACTATATTAAATAGATCTAGGGTATCCTCACTAAAACAAGATAGAGCCGTGGTTCGGCTAGAGCCTTATCTCTCTTATCCCTAATTCTTTGTTTGGTCATTTAGTAAATTAGACTAATAAGTATAAAGTTTAGGAATTTCAAAATTAAAAATCATTTTCAAATTTGAGACACTTATAATGAATTGAAGTTTGTTCATTAATTAACTCAATTGTGTTGTTTAACTAATTTTTCTAAAAACTAAATCCAATTTCTTGAATCTCTAATTACCTAATAATCTACCCTAAGTGATCAATTTAAGGTAGATAATTAAATGTTTAATTAAATAAAAACCTTCAACATGAAAGAAGATCAATAGGTCATAATTAATCCATCTACTGTTTTTCCCCTAACTAAAGCAAATTAAGCATGCATAATCATTAATAAACACAATGATATAAATAAAAAACACACACTTTATTAACAAAAATAAAAATTTCAGAACACAAAAGAGTATAAGAGTAAAGAATATAAGAGAATGTCTCTATCCTAATAGAGATCTACTCTTCCAATCTATCTTAATCAACTTTGGGACTCAAAAGTTAATACTTGATATCTAGATTTCAAAGTTGAAAGAAAATTACTAAGAAACTAAACATAAGAAAATAACATCTAACTAAGAATAAGACCAAAAACCTAACAACATTTATCTACTTATGGCTCTCCTCCTCCCTTTACACGGCCACTCTCTTCTTTTCACGTCCTTTTGTAGCTTTTTAGGTGGCTACAAAGGTTTTGTATCCTTTAACAAATCTAAGCGGTAGATTAGTCAATTTACCCTTTTAAATTCACCTTTCAGGTCACACCAAATAGGAATACAATGGCTATTGAGTTCGAAGAACAACAACACTAGTTTGCACTACTACTGATATTATGTCTTCAATATGGCACACAACGGTAATACTTAAAAAGAACAATAATGCCTTTGTGATTCACCATTTATATTATGCTATATGTGTTAAAATTCATCCTTTTCAACTCATCAATTAGGTATAAGCCTATACATTAAACAAATCAACTCTTAAAAAGGGTAGATTCATATATTAATAACAATAAAAATATTTTAAAACATGATATAAAATACAATATCAGATATTGACACCTTTACAAACTGTTAGGGGTCAAATTGATTGAGTTTTTATAGTTAATTTGTTGAATTATGACCCCTAATTCAGTGCTTAGTTGTTAAATTTGTGTGTTATTATGTTTAATTTATAGGATGGAGCTTAAAGATGGAGATTGGAGAAAAAACTAGAAGAATTCACCCCATTTTAGACCATCAACAGTACCCTACTAGGGTCACATTAATGGATTAGCAAGATGTCATTTAAAGAGATAGAATTCAACTATTAATGGCAATCTCTTAGGGTGCCGTTGAAGGAAGGCAGGGTTTCGTTGAATGAGTAGTCAACAATTCCAACTCTAAATCTCCACAATTATAGTTGTGGTGTGTCTCCAACTTATCTCCTTTGTCAACTAGCTCAAGTGAAAGTTTAGAGAGTCTGCATAACACAAGAAAAACAACAACAGCACATAATTCATTAAAGAAATCAGATCTAACCTTAGTTAAAGAAGTTCTTGCTTCTCTCTTAATTTTTCTTAGATTGTTTAGGCTTCAAACATTTGTAATTTGAGTTTTAGATTGGTTTTTAAGTTATTTTTTGTTGAAGATTGAAACTAAGATGTATATCTGAGTTTCTAAAGCATCATAAGGGGTTTCTTAACTCAGATTATTACTTTATTTCCTCTGTATTTTAAATTAATGAAAGTTCATGTTCTTATGTGTATATTCTTGAATATTCTTTTATTTTTTTTACAAGATCTTATGGAATCTAAAGCTGTGTTGATGTCCAAATCAATTTGATAAGTTCAAGACCTATTCAAAAGCTTTCTAAACATGTTTTGTAACTTCTAAGCTACTTATTTCACCTTATATTTGTATATCCATCAAAGTATGTGGCTTAAGATGTATGTTTTCTATGCTTTGATGATTATGTGTGATTAAATCCATTTTCTAGTTTTGGAATGGTGTTTTAATGTTTTAGGAGAGTTTAAAGACATGCAATAAGCACTGATTGTGTTTATTGAAGGTCTTAAAGTTCTAATTTTGGCGTAATCCCCAAAGATTAGAGTGAAAGATAATCTAGAATCTGAGAATATACCTAGATTGCTAGAAAAATCAATAAACAACACAAATCAATCATAAATGGCCAAACTTTGATTATTTGTGAGAGTTAGAGATCTAAGACCACAAATTCAGAAATCAACTTCTTGAAACTAAAGCCTTTTGGCTAGATTTAAAGCATAACCAAACTTTAAACTACGTTTAATGGAGAAAAGGCATAAATCTTAACCATAGCTTTGTTTTGAATTTATGAAAGAACTTTAATCTAGCATTTTAAATTTGTTAAAGCTCAATTAATTCATTAATCACCTAATACTTAGCTGGATTCCACAAGTTACTAATTTTCAGTAATTTATAAATCATTTTATAATTCAAAATTGCAAGGTTTGTAGTAAAATTAGGATAGTTAGTATTTTTCATCTTTTTAATCAATTAATTTGGAATTTTCTTGATAATTGTAATCTAATTAATTTTTTATTTAACTAAGAACACTATTTTTCCTCGTGGGTTTGACACTTAGAGTTTGAAAATTACTCCACTTTATTACTTGTTCGATAGGTGCACTTGCCTTTCGTCACGTTGGTTTTTGCTCAATTTCATTTTGGTTTTCAAAATAAAATCGGGTTAAAGAACTCTTATTTTTAATCATTTAACCAACAAAACAACATAAACCACTAATAAGTTGAAATATATAATACTAAAAATTAAATTTTTTAAAAAAATATTCAAGGCAAAGGAGTTTAATTACCTAGGCTCGTTAAGATTTTTTTAAATTTATGTGAAAATTGTTAAAGAGACAAAACAAAACTCTTAAGGCCTATTATATTGCATTTAAATTTCTTTTGAGCTTAACTCCTCAAGCTTGTCAAGTTCACTTTAAGCTTCTTGAATAAGGCAATGGAGGTGAAACTCCATAATCTTATCAAGCCCATTTTAAATTTTTTAAAATTTTATTAATTCAATGAAGCTAGACTTCTCATGCTTATTATATTTCATCATTGAAAAGAAATAGACTCCACAAGTCTACTAATATTTTTTAATATAATTACAAAAAATTATTTAATTTTAAAATAAAAAGTAAATTTTAAATGACAAAGAAATTAGAAGCGTCATTAGAAGGTAAAAGGCCACAAGACAAACCATCTATACATTTACATCCTTACATACATGTGGGAAAAGCAAAAGGAAAAAGGAATTAAAATCCTAGACTCATAGAGGTACACATTTTAAGGATACATAGTTGTAGCTATTAGCATCAAATGACTCCCCACTAGTAGGATTAGTGACCTTAGAATTCCTATTAACAATGTAAAGTTACTCAAGTTCTTCATTTTGGTTTAGTGATGTGAACCTTAGACCTCGAAAAATCTAAAACCCAAATTATGTAGAATTTGAACATATGAACGTCTTCAAATCAAGTAAGGAAAACTTGACCTTACCCAAACCTGAGGATTAGAACTAAAGCTACGAAAGGTTGATCGCCACAAGTTGCCTTGATAAGGACATATTGGAGTTATTGATGAAGAAAATAATTAGAAATTATCACAAAAAGAATAACTCTCAAATTTATTCAATAATGTTAAATGTTGTTCAAAGTTAAAGTTAATACATACTACAAAATCCTAATAAACCTTACTATTAAACTAATGATGAAACTATAATTTTTCACATCCAAGAGAAGAATAATGTTCAAAATTATCCCATAGCTAAATGGAGCTTGAATCAAGGGTAAACAATGTCATTTATAAGGGCCATTATTTTTTTATCGGAGTCCAGGACTAAAATGGTGGTTTTTGAGAAGCTAGATGGCATCATTGTGGATTGTCATTGATCTTTTATTTTTTTAGGGGAGAAGAGTGGCACTAGCCAAGCAAGCACCATTCTAGAAACCCTTTTACATTTTGATGTCAGTTTGAAATGACATTCCTTACACCTAAACCCTCAATCTTGACCTACCAAGACATGTTGACTTTCTAATCTCTACTCTTCATGTCTAAATCATTACCCATCTCCTAAAATATATAAGTAAGTAATTAATCTTAATGAAAACTTTAGATATTCAAAAATAACGTCCTTCTCTTGCAACTTCATGATCAATCCTTAAAGGGCCTCCTTGATTAGCTTGGTCATAGTTCTTTTCATTAGACCTCTAATATCTCTCAACGACTCTTAATGATGGCTAGACATAAGTGCATGTTGATCTCCATCATTCTTCCCTTCTTTAAAAGAATTTGTCCTCAAATCACCTCCACAATATAATGATGAATCTACAACATTGAATGTGGCTCTCACATTACCATATTTACTTGACAAATCTAGCTTGTAGGCATTATTATTGATCTACTCTATCACTTGAAAAGGTCTATCCCCATGAGGTTATAACTTATATTTCTATTGCATGTGAAACATCTCCTTTCACATACAAATCCAAACCTAATCACCTAGTATAAAAATGGCCATCACACATCCCTTATTAGTTTATCACGCTTATTGCTCATTCTTTCGCTCTATACTAGCTCGAATCATTGCATGCAAATCCCTAACAAAATCTTCTTTATATTTTCTATCCAAATTAGTATTAAAAGATAAAATATTTAGAGGAGTCAACATATTAAGTCGATACATAATTTTAAATGAAGAACATCTAGTAATAGAATAAATAGTTCTTTTATATACAAATTCAAAATTTGGAAAACACTTTTTCCAATGTTTTAAGTTCTTTTGAATTATGGCACACAATAAAGTAGTAAATGTTCTATTAACTACTTCAATTTGTCCATCAATTTGAAGATGTACAAAAGTGGAAAACAAAAGCTTTATTCCTAGCTTAATTCACAAAATATGCCAAAGATGACTTAAGAACTTAATGTCTCTATCACTAACTATTGTTCTAGGCAAACCATACACATAAAACAATCTCCTTAAATAACAAATTAGCTCTATAAGTTATGTTATTTATTTTGGAATCAGCAATGAAATGTGTCATCTTACTAAATTGTAGGGCTGAATTATCTTAATTTTTTATATGCATTCCAATGTGAAATCATCCTTATTTTCATGTTTGAATGCCTAAATTGTGTTTGTTTTAAGCTTACATATGCGTTTGGTCCTTAAGACACAAGTTATTGCTAAAAGGGACAAGTTAAGAGCAAAAATGGAGCAAAGGCGTATATGGAGACGCAGTTGCTAGAGACTTGAAGTTCGATTGATCGATGCCGCGTGTTTTAATCGATTAATGCCTCTAATCAGTCGATTGATATCAAACAGCAATTAAAACAAATAAGGATAGGAGCGTCTTTCACTCAAAAGACTCATCTTAACCTTAAAAGGGGCGTTTAAAAGATACGAAAGGAGCATAGGAGAGCGATTCGCATTCATTATTTTTCAACCTTCATCATTTCTATTTTCATTTCTTTTTTTTTTTAGTTTCTCCTTAGATTTTTAAGGTAGTTTTCATTTGTTGTTTCAATTCTCTCTTTAGATTTCGTGATTAGGTGTTGCTTTCTTCCTGTTTTAGTTGTTTTTGCTACTTTATTTTCATTTGTTTTATCATGTATTTAGTTAAATTTTCTCAAATATTGTGTTAAAACTTTGATTTTGATTAATACAATTATTTTTCCTTTAATTTCTAGCATTATTCTCTTTATTTATTTGTTGTGTTCTGCATTTATGTTTTGTTTTATGTATTTTCAGTTTGGTTTTTATGCTTATTGTAGTATGTTAGGTTAGTTTTCTTGTGGATTGGAAGATATTGTTGGGATAATCACTTTATAATTGTGAGAATTGACTTGAATTCAATTCAGGTTCAATAACATGAATTAGGGGTTAATACATAAGATTGATCACCCTAGGTATAATTTCTAGTTCAATTTCTAGGATTTAGCTTTTAATCCATAATTTTTATTAGCTAAATCCACAAGTAGCAATAGGTTAATTGGTTTTATAGGTAAACCTAACTAATTAACTCAGGATTTCAATTTTCTAAGTTACACAATCTAAGCTTGTGAGACAGTGGCTTAAACTAGTCATTCCTTAGTGTTTAATGGTAGCATACTACTGAATCTAGAGAGCTTGTTCTATTTGTCTTTTCATTTAGTTTAAGTGTCTTCACATTTCAGTGGACTTCTTTTCCTTTTATTTTCCTTTTATTGCAACCTTATGAATTGTTTATAAGTACAACTAGCTCTCTGTGGGATCAACCTTGACTTGCCCTACTACATAGTAGGTTTAGTTAGGTATTTTATTATTTGATATTTTTGCGACGAGCTATCACTAAACTTATTAATGATAATAAATGTACTATTACTTAAGACCTCCTTAAGACCTCATCAAATCTAATACAAAATCCATTGAAATATCAGTAAAAGGATGACGCGGTACAAGTAAACGAGTATACAACCCATATGCCATCACTCTCGAATTCACCTATTTAGATGTTACGTACTTATCATAAATAGACTGCACATAACACTTCATATTAGGGCAAAAAAACCATTCATTCAAAATATCTAAAGTCTTTTTCACACTAAAATGATATATTAGACTATCCCCATAAGTTTCCCTAACTATCAACTCACATAACAAACATACAAACACACACATTTTATCTTTTTTAAACAAGTATTAGACATACCTATAATGATCATAATATGCACACTTAGAACATGCACTCCACACATGACCAAAATTTGAATCATTAGCGTACAACTTCTTGAAAAAATCAAAACCAAGTAATTTAGTTTGTAATGAGATAAGTAATGCATACCTCCTAGACAATCTAATAGTAACAATGTTTTCCTGTCTATTATTATACTTAAATCATATATAGAAATGTCTCTATGAACTCTAATCATTGCCAACACTCATTGTATAACCTAACATAAATTCCCTAGCTCAATCTTTCAATATATTATATCGTATAAGCACAAAAAATATCACAAGCATTCATTTATTAATTCAATAACAAGAGTTCAACAAAATAGTT
>JAOXYD010254424.1:0-16184 GCA_028565735.1 Pinacopodium congolense
AAAATAATAAAAATAATAAAAAGTAAAAACAGGTTCGAAGAGTAAAGTTGAACTAAAAAATTTAAAAAAAAGTGAAGAGGAGTAAGTTGGGTTGGGTTGGGTTAAAACGGATTAGATCGTATTTTAAACCGGTTGAACCGGTTGAATTGAACGGTCCAACCCTTAACCCAAAGGTTTTTAAAACTGACGGTTTTTAAAAGTAACCAAACCGATAAATCGATCAATTTCTGGTTAACCCGGTCGAACCGGCTGGTCCGGTCCGATTTTTAAAACCATGGTCAAGACTCCTCTTTGCTATATAAAGGGTGGGAAGGCTCCTCTTTGCCTTAAAAGATTGGGTTGTAAAGTCTCCTCTTTGCCTAGGAAAAGATTGTCTTATGAAGACTCTTCTTTGCCTTAAAAGATTGGGCTATAAAAGCTCTTCTTTGCCTAGAAAAAGATTGTCTTGTAAAAGCTATTCTTTGCCTAGAAAAATATTTAATTGTTTTTGCTTTAATTGGTTAAGAACAATATCCAACAAGTAGTTAGAGAGGAGACGTAGCCTATCTTTGGAGTAGGTGAACTTCTTTAACAAATTGTATATCTTGCCTTCTCTTCTCTCTCCTTTTACTTATTACTTATTGTGCATTATCAGTTTGGCATTCACTCTTGCATACATCATTAAATAGAATTGGTTGTGTTAAGTTTAAATTCTGCAAAAAAGTTCGTAACACTCAATTCACCCCCCTCTTGAGTCTATTTAAGGATTACAAGTTTTGAATAAGTTTTGCTGAGGTAGTTTTTTTAATGAATGTTTATGTTTTTATAGGAATTTGGTTAGATATTACATGCATTTTCGGAGTTAGAAGAGATGTGGAATCAATTTAGGGAGCAAGAAAATCAAGTCATGGAGTTCCATATAAATATTAAGGCCTAAGAATGAATGTTAGAAGTACAATGTGAAAAGACCAAAAGGAGCCAAAAGTCCGACAGGCTTATAGTTTGGTTTATGGCTATGAACCAAACTGTGATTTTTAGGTTCAAGATGTCATGCCTTGGTTTACAATTTTGATCTTAGTTGTGACTTTGTCAAGGAGAACTTATGTATTTAGTTTATTTTAGTTGTTTTTCTCACTGTCTTTGGTTTCTTTGATGTCTATAACTGCTACTAAGTACGTAATGGAGATTTTAAAGACATTAACAAAGATTTGAGTAAATTTGAAGGATAAAATCATATCAAAACACATAAAATTGAATATCAAAAGTGGATTTTCTAATAAGAATCATTAAGGAGTTAAGGGATTCAAGTACTATGACCGTAAGCTTCTTCATCCCTTATTGTCGTAATAAGATTCATTAAGGAGAGAAGAGATTCAAGTATTATGACCATAAGCTTCTTCATCCCTTCTCTTCTTATGATTATTGTTGTTATTTTTATCATGTTTGGGAACTAATTTTCTTATAGGATATCTCTTGCTTGCCCATGGAATTAGCAGTAATTTAAAAGGTTGACCTATTCAGGAATCTTTATATTTACACTTATTTTCCAACTCCTTGAAGCATTTTCTTTGTTACTACGCCCTTCCACGTCTCTAGGTCCCTAGGTATCCACCATAAGCTTTTCCTCATTTTCTTTCTCTTCTATCTCCTATCTAGTTTCTTTAGTTATTCATTAGAATTATGATTTGGAAGTCAACTAGGGAAAATTTTTGAATCTATTATAACAAAGTTATAGGGCGCTCTATATTGTTATGAACCTTAAGATATAGTTTTATATTATTTCCTTGATTTGATGTTGAATTTTCGTATTTGGCTTAGATTTACATATAGAATTAATGAGATTGCTTCTTTTAATTATTACGAGAAAATAAATTCAATCTTAATTATTTGATTTCATATGTTTAGATTGAGAAATCGAATGCATGAACACATTAATCCATAGGTAGTGACCTAGACATGTTCTTAAATGAGATGTTTAGATTTGGTGTTAACTTAAACAACGCAATAGATTCTATAGATCATGTGATTGCCTTTAATTGATAATTCGAGATAACAAGACCTTCCACTTGATTTGTCAATTTTTAATAGGAATTACATGGTTTTAAAGGAGAGCGTAAATCAAATTAAGGAACCTACAATCTAAGATAATCTAGAAAATTTGTTAAATTAAGATTGAGTAATGAATACAAATACTTCTTAGGAGTATTAACTATCTAGTTCCTAACTTCATCATTGCTTGTGAATTTTTATGTTTTTATTTTAATATTATTTTATTTATTTAGTTTTTTCATTAATTAATTAATCAAACAACCATTATAAAGGATGGATAGCGAGGATAAGAATTATCTAGTAGTTACAGCCCTCGTAAATTGACAACTTGAACTCACAGTAACTATATTACACTATAATAGGTACACTTGTCTTTTGGATGTCTTATTAATTTTTTTATATTCCTGGATTTATATTTTATCAAAACTTAGGACGAATCACTTTCATTGTAAAGAATTATGTGAATTGATTAAAGAAGTACAATCATTAAATGTAATGTTGTAAAAATTGAAAGGGTTAGGATAAGTTTTAAGGAAATTTGGTAAATTGAATGAATATGAAGGTGGTAAGTTATGTGATTGTGTTCATTTGTTTAAATGGTGTTAAGATGTATTTGTTAATGTTTGATAATTTTTCGAATGTTTTAAAACATGTTTAGATAAGTATTGATTAGAAATTAAAGGGAGTTGAATTAAAATAAAAATGGTGAAAAAAAACTAGTCTTATAAATTGTTCAACTAGTTATGACTGATCTACCTATATTGGACTAGTAGAGTAGTCACTAGTCAATCAGTGCAAGTATTAATAGATTAGTCAAGACAAAAATTACATTGCAATAGCTAGAAACTAATGATAAAGTGTGTTTATTTAAAATTAACATTGGGCAATGATCATAAAAGGTTAGTACGTTCATTTTGGGCTATAAATAGGTGTTCTTTTGAGTGTTCATCCAATAATTCTTAAAAATATTCATATAAGGAAATTGAGCATTTTTTAGTAATGTGTTTTAATTAGTTATGGAATTTTGTGTATGAATTTTTCATAAGTGTTGAAGTTTTTAAGTTTTTTTTTTCCTTAGATGAATTCATAAATTTAGTGTGAGCCTTTATATACCTTGGTGAGTTAAGAGTGAAAAAATGTAGAGGTGTTTTGTGAAGAGTATAAAAGATAAGTGAAGTTTGTAAGTTAAAAATATTTAAAGTGATTGTTTGTAAGGTAGTTATCCTTGATCCTAGAAAAAGGAGTTTGACAGATAGATTATTCTTGAGCTAAGGAAAAGAAAAAAAAATTTATTATTAATCCTTAAAAACGAAGTCTATATTAACGTTGCATTCTTATTATTATAGTGAAAATTCATAACAAAGTTTATTAAGGATTGGATGTAGGAGAAAGTGGACATCTCCGAGCCAATATAACTTATTTGTGTTCTCTTTTCCCTTACTCCTTTTCCATTTTAAACATTTATTTATTACTTGGTCAAATTGTTTCTATTTTCATAATAATTGTTTATATTAGCTTCTGCTTAAGTTTTCATAACTTGGTGAATCAGGATTATTTAGCTTTTTCGTAATAGAATTTGAACATAGGCTTGAATAGATTAAAATAAATTTTAAGCTCCTAATTCACCCCATATTATATTCCATAGGACCAATAATTGGCATGAGATTGGTAAGGTTGCAAGCCACTAAATGATAAATATCTAACTTTCTAGCTATATAGTTGGGCAAGCTAGGATCAATCCCACAAAGAACTATTTAGTGTTTCTATTAATCCTACTGTTATGCAAATAAAAATAAATATAAACCCCTAGTTGATTTAAACTAAGAATTAATAGAAAATACAAATAATGTAATTAAGGCAAGTAAAATAAGATCGCAAACTATAAAGAAGTAGATAACAACAAGATAAATCTAGGTAGAAGATATTTCAAAGAATTAGGAATTACAATTGATCAATAAAATATATAAATTGTGATTTATCTAAGATGTTAATTTATTGATATAAAAAAACTCTTGGGTTTACATTTCTTTAATTATACACCAATCTAATTAAGCAATAGGGAATGGTTAACTTAGCAAATAATCTCACAAACTCGAATCATGTAACTTTAAGAATGAAACCCTAGGATAAATTGACTATGTCTCAATTATAAATTCAATTCACCTATTGCTACTTATGCTATTAAATAGTGACAATTAAGAATCACAACCCTATACCTAGCATTTGTGTTGAACCAAGGGTTGGTCTTGCCTTTGTTTTGTTGATGACATAATGGTTTCATTAATTTATTTGTGTAGTTTAATGTGTTTTTTGGGTTCGGTGTGAAGAAAACAAGTCTTGAAGTGTTTATTAAAGACCTAAAGTACATATATATTAGGCCTTGATAATAAGTGACATGTATGGAATCCATAAAGTATGTTGGACATGTATGAAGACGAAATTGACAAGAAAAGAAGCACTGAAGTTGATTTTGGAGATTAAAGATAGAATATCAAGTTTAAGAATAGAATTTGATATGTTGTTATGAGTGAGTGTTTATGCAAGTTTTTTATTTGATCATACCATAGATTGAAAGGTCTCAATCATGCATATACATTCATGTTTAATATGTTTCCTAGAGGATGAATAATTAAGTGGCGCTATTTCTTAGTTTTTGAGAGTGGAAATCCTCTTAATGATTGGATGAATGCATGCATGGTATTACATGATTATATTTATTGAATGGATTGATTAAAAGATAAATGAATGAATAAATAATAATTATTAATGATTTGGTAAACTAGTTGTGTTGGTACGACTTATGTGATTAAATATTGGCATGTATAAATTGGATAAACATTTTGTGAATTGGAGTTTTATGAATTTGATAGATTATTGTGCTTAAGGTAATTTGGTAAGAAGAATGAATTTAGTTCAATTGAATTGTGAAATTTGTGTTATGATATGTTTGGTATTGATTTGTGTATATTAAAATATGTTGGACTGGGTTAATAATTGAATTAAATTAAGTTTGAATGGTTTTGGTTGAGTTGGGTTAACAGAGTTTCTATCCCAAAGGGATTGGTCAACAAAATAAAGTGATCGATAGACTGAACCTTTGAGTTAGGTCAACTGAATTTGAAGAAAATGTAATGGTAATAACATTTAATATTAAAGAACGTTGGGCAACATCTATAAATTGCTATAAGGCATCTATAAAGAATGTTTGGATGGTTTTTGTATATAAGAAATATTGAAAGCCTTCTTACATTGAGATTTGGTATTCTTGAGCTTGTTTATGAGTTTATTATATAGTTTTGTGTGTCCTTGCATTTGATTCATAAGAGTTATGTAAGCCCTTGTACACCTTGGTGAGTCTAGAGTGACATTTTGTTAGGGTGTTTATGAGTTATATGAGGTTGGAAAATTAAGATTGGAATTATTGTAAGGTTATTTTTGAGCCATAAAAGAAGACTATTATAAGGTTATTCTTTAGCCTTAGACAAGGGAGTGATAGGTTATTCCTTAGCCTTGAAAGGAAGAGCAAAGATTATCCTTGAGCCTTGGAAAAGGATCGTATTACTAACATTGTATTTGTTTTGGTACAATAATGTAAAAATCTTAACAAGTTGTGTTGAGGATTAGATGTAGGGGAAAGTGGACTACTTTGAATTGGGACAAAACGTTTGTGTCTCTTTTCCTTACTCTTTTACTTTTATATGCTTATTTTTATTGTTTAATTTATTATTATTATTTAATTTGATAAATTATAATTGTTTTTTAGCTTCTACATTTAAATAAATTGGTAAAAGATTATATTGGGTAACTTAGAAGAATTTTTTAATGCCTAATTCACTTCCCTTTTAGGTGCCATATATGCATAATAATTTGAGGTAGAAATCATGAATAGGCGAAAAATCTTACAAATAATCCCTAGTTCTTACCATTAATCAGAGTTTCCTCTTAATCATAGCATAAAACACAATATTCCTTAAAACACAATTCAAATCTCACAATCGCAATCCATAAACCCTTTTAATATCTTCGAACCCATAGAAATTTATCCTAACATAAAGACATGAATGAAAAAAAAACTAAAATTAAAGAAAATATAATGGAATCATAAAATAAAGATTCAATAGTATGTTTTAAAATATTAAAAGATTCAATAACTATTTGAACAACCCCAATCCCAATACACGATATCTGAAGAGTTAACTAGAAAGAAGTAGTACAAATATAAGAAAAGTAAAGCATTTTTACTTCTAAAACACTAATCTAAGAACATTATTTAATACATGATTAAAGGAATTTAAAATAACTAAAAAATAAAGGAGAAACAAGAAGAAACAAAAGGCTACAAAATAAGGTAATAAAAGTGGCAAAAAATGAGTTGCTAGCCTCCTTAAATAGTTCCTTAGGGTTTTTATTGTAAAAGACTTGATTTCCATTTTTTTTATAGAGAAAAAAATTTCTATGGCTTCAATATTATTTAATAATGTGTTCAACGTCACCATGTATTACTTGTCGTTAAGGGTCTACTCCTTGAGTATCAACAATGGTCTAAGGTAGTTTAAAGGCACTATTGAAGGCCGCCATTAAATTCCCAGATTTTGAGTCCTTTGTCCTCTCTTCTCCATATCACTTCCAAACTTGGGTTTTTCACCAATAATGTCTCTTCAGCTTAAAACATACATTCCAGTTGATAATGAACAGAACATAGGTATTTTGGAATCAAAATAGGGATGAAGTCACATTTAATTACATATGAAAACTCATAAAAATGAACCTAATCAAAGAGCCTAGTTCTCAGACTTGTATAATTCTAATGAATTAGTGTGATACAAGTCACTTTTAGGAGATGACAATGATGTACCACCTTTGTTTGATGGAGATGGGTATTTGTCTTGGAAATTAGAATGAAAACTTTCAAAATGGTTAGGAATTTAGATTTATGGAAAATAGTTATAAAATGTCCTTCTGTTCTCGAAAAATTATTAAATGATAAAATATTTTGTAAGGATAAAATGGAAAGGGATGATACAGATATGGAATTTGTATCTTAAAACAACAAATCCTTGAATATTTGACACTGTCCATTATATTAGAATGTATTTAGTTAATTTTCAATGATTACTTCTACTAATTTGATATGGTGTAGATTACAAAATTTAGTTTAAAGTACCAATCATTCTCAAGAAGTAGAGGATGAGACTTCTAAGGAAGAAGTTTCCAACACATGTTTCATAGTTCAAGAAGATATACATCCTTGTTTAAATACTTGTATGAGTGATGATAAACCTTCATGTTTTAGTTTTAGTTCAATTTATGATAATGATGAATGTGCCTTAGAATTTTCTTATGAAGAGTTGTTTAATAATTTGAATAACGTGTTTAAGAAGAATAAGAAGTTGTGTCCTAGACTTAAACAAACATTGAGTTTATTAAAAGAATGTAGATAAGAAAATAGAAGACTTATAAATGTCCTAGAATCGAACAAGGAAGAATATTTTAGTGTATAAAAATTGTTTCGAAGAAAATGCATCCTTAAAGAGATAATTAGAATTGAAGAATAAAGATAAGGATAGTAGTGATGCATAAAATTAAGAGGTGAGAATAAGTCTTTGATAAAGGTCAGAGAATCACTTAAGAGCTTATTGTGTACTTTCACCAAAAGGTATGGAAACTTTGAATCAATTTTATGAGCCCAAAAGTTCATAAATAATAAACATGGTCTAGGCTATACTAGTGAGAATAGACTACTTTTATTACGATCGAGTTTATTAATGGTAAGAATTTAGATGAGGAAGAAGTCCTTAGGCCATCCATTGAAAATGTTTCATCTCCATCTTCAAGCTCCCAATATAGAAACAAAAATCATGCTTTTTTTAATACATCTAGACCTAGGTCTTTAAAGAATATGCATGGCTTCAAAAACAAAAAAATTGTGAGCATTAAAAATAGACATTTTTTTTATAAACACATAACAATGCGATGATGCATATAGGCCACCAATTAGGAAAATTCGTTTGAATTTTACTCATGTTTCGCATATGTATTTGCATACATGTAGAAATGTGTATCATACCCATCAAACATGTCTTATGCATATTCTAGAAAACGTTTTATAAAGGAATAATGTATAGAGCATGAAATGCATATAGGAAAATTTTAAAATCATATTGTCATTTTTATGATGCATTTAGAAGATATAATGGGTATAGACCAATGTGTGATCGTGAAATTGCATATAGGAATCATGAACCCTTGCTTTTCCATCATTGTGCATGTTTGGGACATGTATAGCATTTTTTGTTTTTGATAGGCATAAGAATGTAAATGTTTCGTCACATGGTCATGATAGGTATGTTACTAACATTCAAGGACCTGGGTACCAAAGGTTCATTAAATTTATTTTATTGGTCTATCAAAGGCATCTCCAAGAGCAAGAGAAGAGGAAAATCACCAACACACATTATTAAACAAAGGAGGTGAACAAATCAATTGAAAATTTGTGATGAATGAAAAGGGAGATACAACTTTAAATTCATTTAATAAATTTTAATGATTTTCTTATTTCAGAAGTTTGGTATACAGACAATGCTAAATTATACATGCTTAGGCATACTTGATGTTTAATATGCCTTTATAGGGATACCAATATGGTACATGTGAATTTCTCATGAATGATTGGATTTCACATGATTAGAAAAATCAAAAGTTGTGTAAGTATGCCATTATGAATGATTGAAGTTTTAATCAAATTGAATTGATGATATGCTCTTGCATTAAAAATCATGTTTAAGAATGCATGAATATTTTTTTTTGAGTTTTTAATGTTTTTAAACTTTTTAATATGTTTCTTGATTATTCCATGGATATCATGACAAGGTGTTGCATTAAGAATTGTATAAAGGAGCATATATAAGCATGATTGATAATTCATATTGACCATAATTTATAAAATTTTTCAATCTCATGTTTTTAAAATTTGTATATACGAAGAATTGATTTTTTTTAAGGGAAGCTTTGATATTTTTATAGAAGATTCTTACAACATGGTTTGATTATTTTGATCTTGATGAATTACCTTTATACATCAATTTTATAGAATGTTTGAAAGTTTCTTTAGTCATCATGTATTTTGTAAGTTCCCTGAGGTAGGGTTCTAAAAAGCTCTTGACATAGCACTTAGATTTCGTATAACTCCTGTTGATGTCTTGGCCATGTCATTAGAATATTAGTTTATTAAAAGATGATTTTTTACATGAAATTTGTTTTTCTAAGGGGGAGTTTAAGTCTGTTAAAAATGTATGATGATAGCTAGAATTCATATCTTTCAAAGGAGGGAAGAAATTGATGGAATTTAAAATTTTTAATGATTTTTGAAGCATTGTTGAAGTTTTTTTAGCATAAAATTGCATTTGCCACAATTTAAAAAAAATTATTTTCCATCAATGTTTTAAAATTTTGGTAATTCTTTGAAATAATTTGTTTCTAAATGCATATACTTAGGGGGAACATGGCATTTTTTAGTTGTGTATTTGAGAAGTTAAGTTTTGTTAATCTCATGCTTTTACATTATTTTTCATAAGGTGGGTGAATAGAACCTGATATTAGAATGTTTTATAAAAAGGAAAATTTCATAACTCCTTGAATTATGGTATTTCATGGATGATGCAACATTTATGATACCTGTCTTGTTCTTTACCCCTTGATAGATATGTTAAAATTTGGAAATGACAATAAATGAATTTGGGTGTCAAGTTTGATGCTTATGATTTTGGAAGTTGCTTAACTTTAACTCTTTAGTTGTTTAAGTAGTTGGTTGATCATTTCCTATGTCTTAACCCCTTATAAAAAATCTTGATGTTGTTTTCCAAAACGAGGGAGAGTGTGAGGCGATTGCTGGGAGTAACCATTTCTAACTTGTGCTTTTTAGACAACTAAGAGGGAGTTATGTCTATGTATAATGTTCACGGATTGAAGTGTTGACTCACTTTATGTGTTTTAGGTGTTGCTATCTGAGTTTAAATTTTTAGAAAATGCTAATTCATCATTTAAGATGGACTCATGGTTTGTAAAAATTTAAGTTAAGCTTTTGGATTTTTTACAATCAGTTAAAACTTGGAATTCATGAATTTATGAAACTCATGGAAATTGTTGCATAATTTTGATTAACTTAAGGAGAGTTACCTAAAATTTAAAAATTAATTTTTTAAGATAAAAGTTGAGTTTTTAGCATGAAAGAGGTGTTATTTATGACATGGTTTAAGTGTATTGTTTATGATATCATGAGATAGATGTCATATTAGAAAAAAAATTAATGTTATTTATTTTTTATTTTGGTTGATTTGTTGCCGTTGGGGAATGTTCCCTCTGAGAACTATTAAATGTCATTTGATGTATTCCTATGTTTTGAATTTTCCACTACAATAAAATATCATAATAAAAAATTGTTATAGGTTTTATGTTTGCATACTTTTTAGAATGTTATGTAGTGTTAAAGTAATTTTTGATGTAATAACCTATTGCCTTGGTCATGTATTGTTGGTATGTTGAGTTTGCTATAAATTAAGAAGTGGAATTCATTTTATATCTAGTTTTGAAGTAGGATTTTGTTCTAAGTGGTATTAACCAGTCTCTTCTCAATAATTTATATCAATAAGTTTCATTTCAATAAGTTTTGTATCAACTGCAAGTGATTTTTAGGAGTTAATCGCCTTTTGAAATTAATTGGTTTCATTTTTTTGATAAATCATAAATTTGATTAATCAAAAGAAGAGTTATGTAACAAAGCTATAGGGTACTATATCACATTCAAGGAACAACCAACACTATAAAAAGGACATCAAGAGGCTCAAATCATCCAAAGGAATTAACTGCAAAAATCAAGGAACTACAAAAGAGAGGACGTCAATAAACATAAAAGACCTAATAACTTGCCAAGAAAAGCAAACTATACACCCATCTAATAAGTAACTTGAAAGAAATTTGTCTAACAAGAAGAGCAACCGGCCACCACAACATAAAAAAAATCTGGAATCCAATGACCAACATTGTCTCACTAGTCTAAAGTAGTCACATTCGGTCCTGGTATAGACCATTCAAAATTGCTTTTGTTTGAGAATCTCTATGGAAGATCAAACTTATATTTCTTCCTGTTATAATAAGAGCAAGCTTCTGAGCTATTAAGACATTGGGGCCTCATATACAAACCATCATTTGAGGATTCTCAAACTTAGCATGAGTCTCTCCAATTCTAGCTATGGTCTTTAATAATAGTAGAAATTCTTCCATTCATCGGGAGATCTGACCCTTTCATCAGTCGAGGAGTAGGTAGGTCTATGAGGATGCCTCTAAGATGCCGAGGATTTAGCCATAAAAGAGTAGACATCTCATTTCAATCTTAAATCTGAATTGATTCCTAATAATGCCCCTAACCTATAACAATTTCCTAAGATTAAGAACTATTACTTTTTGCTTTCACAAACCCATTTTTTTTCATTTATGGATTATAGTATGAACCCAATTAACCCACAAGGCTTTAACATCATTAAAAAGGACCTAGGTTCTTTCTCTTAACAGAATATGATTCCCAGTGGTTAAATGTTTGATTCCTAATCCTCCTTTTTTTGATCGACAAAGGTCACTCTATTTAGCTTTTGTTAGATGGTTTGAAGAGGTATTTACTGACCAAAGGAAAATTTTTAATTTGTCCTCAATATCTCTGATAATAGAAGAAGGTAGAATAAAATGAATAGACTAGTACACCTAAAAATTAATAAGAGCATAATTTATCAACTAACACCTACGGGTATAGGAAATGAATCTGTTGGCCTACTTTTTTACTCTTGCATCAATTCTATCTAGTAATCCAAGGTACTTGTTTATTAAGTACCTTGGACTAACCCTGTTAGAGATCAATCTTAGAGAGCCTCCTAGTTAACGGGGGTAATCCAAGGTACATAATAGGCAAGTTACCCTTATTAATACCTGTGATACTACTAATATAATGGTCAAGGTTTTTCACAACTTTTGATAAGTAATACTGGAACTTAGATAGATTCATTTCCATCCAATAAAATTTTGAAAATAGATGGAGACAATTAATCAAAATTCTATATAATCGCTATCCACGTTATAAAAGAGTAAGAAATCATCTACAAATAGAAAATGAGAGATCTTAAACTAGGAGCATCTCTAATGAAATTTGTACTTATCATTTTGCACAACACAAGAATCAAGCATCCTAGAGAGAGCTTCCATTTAAATACTGAAGAGATAGGGAGATAAAGGATCTCCTTGTCTCATACTAGATTTACCCCTAAATAATTTTGAGTGGATCCATTTATTAAGACAAGATATGAAGGAGTCATAGTAAACTCCTTAATCTAATTGATGTATAAAAGGGGACAATTAAGCGTATAAAGTACCTAAAATAAAAAATCCGATGGAATAGAATCAAAAGCATTTTGAAGATAAATTTTGAAAGCACATTGCTTATGACCATTATTAAGGTGATAATTCTTAAAGTTTTCTTGAGCAAACAAAATATTATTCCCAATTCTCCTCTGTTTAATGAAAGATGATTGATTGTGACTAATAATATGGGGGGAAAATTCCTAGGCTTATTTTCTAGGATTTTGGAGATAACTTTATAGATCATGTTACAATAAAAGATAGGTCTATAATCCATAAGGAAAGTGGGATTAGCACACTAAGGAATAAGAGCGACAAAAGTGGAGTTTAGTTCCTTAAGGAGCTGGCCATTCTTGAAGAAATCTTGGATAATAAAGGTTAGATCACTACCTACAATGTGTCAAGTTTGTTCAAAAAAGTAGCCATTAAAACCTTCTAGCCTAATAGCCTTGTAGGGATTAAAAGAATTGAGAGCATCCTTAATCTCCTAGCTTGCAACCAAAGAGGTTAAGGAATTTCCAATAGAGACATAAATTTTAGAGGAGAAATGGATCTAAGATGATCCCTAGCAAAAAGGATAGTTTTCTTAGTTCCTAGAGTATCCTAGAAGAAATCTAAGAATTGATGTTAGATCTTTTCAAAATTTACAAATCGATGGCCATTAATATTAGTTATGGATTGAATATATTTCTATTCCTATTTTAGAGGACAAAATTATGAAAGAATTTATTATTTCTACCGATCTCTTTTATCCATCACAAATATTATTTATAAAAACTCTCTAGGTCTTTAACATATTTGAAGAGAATTTTAATAGCTTCTTTTTCCAGATTAAGAGGGGTCGAAGCACTTGGACAAGGTCTCATTTGATTCTAGATGTTCTTAAGGCAAGCCTAGTTATTAGCTACTCTAATATTAAAATCCCCAATCTGATTTGTACTTAAATTTTTTAGGGCTTGTTTTGGCATCTTAAGCTTAGTAACCATGTAGAGCATAGGGGTACCTTACATAGGAATAGCCCAGGCTTTCTCAATTACTGGAAGAAAACTAAACCAAGAAAATTTGAGAATCTAAAAGTGTTGGTCTCTTATTATTAGGAACTAACATTTTGATCACTATAGGAGCGTGATCAGAAATATTAGGATTAAAAAAAAAAGAACTAGGACAAGAAACAATTCATTTTGATTTTACTAAGGCTCTATCCAACTTCATAGTAGTACAAAGATCACCAACTTATTTATTAGACCAAGTGAAATTTAGACCACTATAATTGAAATTAAGTAGAGCACACTCCTCAACACAATCCCTAAAATCCTTCATACTAATGAGAGCAGAAGCACTAATAGGAGAAGCTTCATAGGAGTTAAGAATTACATTAAAATCCTTAGCCAGTAATTAAGGCTTATCACCCAGATCAAGATGGTGTTTTTAAGAGAAGACCAAAGATTCTTTCTATGCTTATTATTATTCAATCCATACACACAAGTAACGTAGAAAGGATTGGCACAGTTAATAAGACTCATTTAAAGATGGACAAGTTGATCAGTAGTTAAATTGGGTGAACATATATAGCAATTCGGGTTCTAAGTTATCACAAGTCTATCATTTGAACTATAACATAAATTACTTAAACTATTTCACCTTGGAAACAATCTACTGTGAGTTTTATCTAAACTAAAAGGAGATTTAATGCTACTTTCAATTAAAAAAACATAGGACACTAATATAGAAATAAGAATACATATAACACCTACTTGTTTTTATTAGTTATTAAGAGTCCTAATATTCCCAAAAACTAAGGACATATTGATATAAAAACAAGGAAGAATACAACAAACTACGATTTAGGCTTTCTTCTTGATTTCCTATTCTTCTTAACAGAGAATTCAACAGCTTCTTTGTCCATTTATATTTGACTTAGAAAGACCTCATCTGAAACATTAGGAGCCATCATAGAACTAGATAAGCTAAAAGGATTACTAGCCTCTCCCGGGGTAGGAGCAATGATGTCTATTAGGCACTACTCTAGATTCTCCTGATCTCCTTTGTCGGGTATTTGTTCGCCATTATTCTGCAATGTGATATTCTCCACACCCGAATCATATGACTCACTAGCAAATGGTATCTGCTCAACTATGTTAGAAATATGAGTATTGATATTAATTTTTTGTTCATCCTTATTCAGTAGCTCCTATTGCATTTCTGTCTCAAACACCATCCCTATAGGCTGCCATTCTTTCTTTTAAGGTTGTTGGTCAAGTCTCCACTCATATCCAATTTGAATCTCCTTCAAAATATAATCACTGGCTTCATTGTAAATAGCCAAATTCATGCTAGTTGGCAACCTTTTCTACACATCCATTTTTGTGCACATTAGATTATAGTTAACTCTAGAAATTGTTGCCGTTGAGGTATTAATTAATAAAGGCTTACCAATGGAGCTTGAAAATTTACTTCAACCCTTATTATTCCAATATTCATATGAAACATTGTGAAATCGAGTTCAAATTGGAGAAGATATAATTTCTTCATGTTTGCCAGCATTAAGACTCCACCTTTTTAGAAATAAAGGTTTGCCTTGTATATGCCGCAGTCCTTTTTCAAGGATCATTTTCATATCGTCTTCTTAATCAAACTTAAATATAAATTATTTAGAACTGGTAATCAAGGTATCTATTAATCCAAAAGCGAGCCATATTTTCAATAGAATACCTTGTACAATAGGAAAAATTGGATACTTACCAATGAAAAATCCAACAAGCGATGTTTGGAGTTTGGTCGCTTCTAGTCGAGTAAGCTCTAGCGGTGGAATGACAATTATTTTATTGTCTTTCATATCTAAAGGATAATAAGTCAACATTTTCACCTGTATGGGATCAGTCACCATAGCCGAGACCACTAATTTCTTAGTTTTAGGCTAGTAAACTCGCTCCGTAGTAGTAAGAGAAGAACTAACTAGTTCATTAAGGATAACATTTGGGTTATGATACAGGTTTAACGTGTTTGCATGGTTAGGGTACAAGGGGGAACTATGGTTTGAGTTTGAGGTAAAATTAGGGTTTAGGTTTGATGATGAAGGCTTGAAATTAAGGTTATTTTCTTTGGGAAGCAAAGGGGATTTTAGGTTATGGTTCAAATTTTGGGAGTTTAGGTGAGTAGGCTGCAGCTAAATACTCACAATCAGATTAGGAACAATGTGATTTAGGGTTAATTCAATGGTCACTTTTGAATAAAAGGCATGATTTTGAAGCATAAATTAAAGCGTATGGTACAAGATGCATCATTAGAACCGTGAAGACTAAGAACTTTGAGGACAAGATGAAGTTTACTAAGATCAAAGGAGAAGGCTCAAGATGAAGACCAAGATAAGATTTGATAGGATATTTTGTTTAAGTTTTTGTACAATTCTCTTCTTTAGTCTTAGCATGTGTTAAAAAGGCTCATATCATGCATATTTCATTTATGTTTGGGGATTTACATATAGGATGCATAATCAAAAGCTATTATATATGACTGTTATGTGTGGAATTCCTATTGTTATATGAATGAATACTTGGATATGATTGCATATGTTGTGAGTATATGTTAACGAATGGTTAAGCTAAGTGTATAATGAATGAACTTTGTAAATTTAGAATGTTTAGGAAATTGGCATGACTTATATGTTAAGTAATTGTGTTATTTGGTTAAAAATCACGGTAATTGATTGTGGTGTTATTGAATTGAAAAGGATAAGATGAAGGTTAAGTAAATTA
>JAOXYD010254435.1:0-16183 GCA_028565735.1 Pinacopodium congolense
ACTAAACATAACCAAAACAATAATTAAAATTATACTAACTAAAAACACACAAAATAAATATTAAAACACAATAAAAACAATATAATATGCAATAAACACATGCAAAACACATAAGAAAAACACATTAAAAAACACAATTATCAGTAGTTTATCTCAATTATATGAGCATCTAGATAAAAATCAAGCAATAGTCAAAGAGTTGGGACCTTGTTATCCAAACTTAAGAGAATTATTGACAGCAACAATCATTCTTAGTAATCCAACTCCATTTATTGAATATGAGCAAACTAAGTTAGAAGTGTTTACTATAGATAGTGATGCAATTAAAAGTGAAAAGGTCATTTTTGAAAGTGAAAATGATGAAAGTGTCTATGCATACATGTTAAATAATTCTTTGGATGATGCTCTTATTGATTTCAATGGTGTTATGGATGATATTTCAATTAAAGACCATGATTCCAAGTTCTTGAAGATGCAAATCATGATGAATTTGTTAGGATAAATGAAGTTGATTACGAACAAGCATTTGGATTTATTGATTTTATTAGTCTTGATGCTTTACATTCTAGGCTAGCCTTAGTAATTCATGACTACTTACCATGGAATTTTCAAAGTCATAGATGGTGTTCCATGAAACTTCAGATCCCTAATTTGAAAAATGAAGTTAATGTTTTAGGACCTCTTCCAAATTTGGCCTATCTTCAGTCCAAAGATCATAATATGAAAATGTTGGATTCTAGACTTATGTTTAGTTTAAAGAATCTCTAACCTTAAAATCTAGCTAAAAGACCTTAAAAAACTGCTTGTTGGGAGGCAACTTAACCTTAGAAATTAGGTTCTAGTGCTTTGGCGAGTCTTTTTTTTTTTCCTGTGTTTTTCTTTTGTTTCCCTTTTTTATGCTCCTTGTTTTGCATTGCTATTATTCCTTTATGGAGCTTAGCTGCTTTTATTTGGTTTCTGGTGCTTTGATCTTTTCTTTGGTGTTTTCAAGTATGGATCAAGTTTGCTATTCAAGTTTATGGAGCAAAGTTTCAATTTCACCTTTTGATGGATCTTTAAGCAATATTATGCTCAATCAGGGTGTTTTCTTTCCATTGTCCCCTCATATTTGTATTTTATATTGATTTTAGAACATTGAGGACAATGTTCAATTTATGTGTGGGGGAGGGATTAGATGATTTAGGCTGTTCCACACTTATGTTTTATTTGTCTTTAATCATGTTAATTTATCATCTTTTCAATAGAATCTATGATCTGTGAAATTTCTTTTAATTTTGATACATATGCTCGAAAGTCTTTCCTTTATTTTTCATTTAGTATGCTCCTTTGAGATGTTATGGGATTGATTAAGTAGGTAAATGATTGAATGGTTTTAAATTGCTTCTTATTTAGGATGATGATGTCTTTTTATCATTATGAATTCCATTTTCAAACTGAATGGTATTAAAGCAGAATGTGCCTTCTTTTAAATGATGTCTTCATCTTATTTTAGTTTTTTTGAAAAAATAAAAATAGATAAAAAATTTAAAATTCAAAAGAAAACTAAAGAAAAGAAAATTAAAAAGGTAAAAAAGTATTTTTTTTTAAAAGAGAGTTGGAATAAGTGAGTTTTACACTCTATTGACTTCTAACCGCTTGGTTGAAGTTTATGAGTACGCAAAGCCAGTTAATGAAAGATGGCTCAATCTGATAAGACAAGGGTTGTTCACTACATAATGTTCACCTTTGAGTACGAAAGATTGAGTTACTTCTCATCTAAGCTTATAAACTCACATTTTTGGTTTAGATTTTGCTTTTAAGCAACAAAAGGACGTTTGATGATTTAGAAAGATGATACATTTGCTTTAGCACTATTCATTTTGTTCATAGACTTTCACATGTTATTTTTATTGAATTTGAAGGAATATGAAGTGATTTAAAATTTTTTGTGACTTAGTATGCTTAATTGACTACATATCATGTTTTAGGAGCATAATGTTTGAAAACCTAAGGAAATTGGTTCATTGATCATGTTTGATGAATTGATCTAGTTTTCTTTAGCTTATAGGTCATGTTAAACTTGATGATTTGATGATCTGCTTGAGGACAAGCAAAAGCTAAGTTTGGGGGAGTTAATGGGCTTGGAATTTATTATCTTTTCATATCAACTTTATGCCAAATTAATTTTTAACTGCTCCAACTTGATGTTAAGGTGTCTAAATATCATTTACATTCATGTATATGTAGATTGGGAGCCAAAAATTCAAGAAAATAAAAAATGGCTTTTGAAAGTCTAAAATTTAAACTAAAATGACAGTACCCTCACTCAAATCGTTCTACTACCAAAGCTAATGACTAAAACTATGGTGTTCCTAAGGCGTCATTTAACTCCTTTTAAGCACTGTTTAAGTAGCAGTCAACACCTTTCCAACTGCAACTTGCTCCAACTTATACTGCAACTTGCCTAACTTGTACCCACTTGCCCTAGACATATAAATGAAGCTCTGGGAAACAAAATTAGGATAACTAACATGGATTTAAAGGGATAATTCAGATAAAAAAAGATTATCTCCTTCTTCTCCTTAGGTTTTAGGTTTTTCTTTTCTTTTTCATTTCTAGATCTTGTATATTGTAATTTCAAATTGCTTTTAGGGTTTAAAGGAGTTAATAGACGTGCTGGGAAGTTGTCTAACACTTTGTTCCATCATTTGGTGCTTTCTAAACACTAAATTCATTGGTTTTGGTACTGTTTTGTTCATATATATGCAAGAACACATTCTGCCCTTATTTCAATCCAAATTTGTTGTATATTTATGATGTTTGAAACTTAATTCTAGCTTAGGATAGGTCCTTGAATGTCTTGAGTGCATGATTAACACATAATTGGATCAGAATCTTTGTTTATATGGGAACTTAATGCTTATTTTGAGTTGGTCACTTAAAATAAGATCATAATGTGATAAGGATCCGATAATATCTATTGAAATCATTGAATATCTCTATAAACAACATGGTTTAATCCTTGGATCCGAGAAATCTGCCTTGGTTATCATAAGGGCACTAATCTTAAAAGGAATTTAGGATTAGAAATTCTTGAACTTTAGGCCTAATGGCTATTAATTGATGAAATAATCAAAGATCAATTTAGGATGGTTAGAGAAAAGACATAAACTTAACCATAGCTATGTTTTGAGTTATTGAAGGCCCTAGATTAGAGATTCCAGTTTATTTCATAAGTCAATTAAGTCATTTAGGCCTAGTCTTGAGTAAGTTAATCAATTGGCAATCTTAGATAACTTAGAAATCAATTAAAGAGTTGGAAAGTTTTTAAGAATTTTGGACTTATTTAACCCCTTTAGTTTAAGAGTTTTTGGTTTCCTTAGTTAATTGTGATCCAATTGCCTTAGTATTCACCAATTTGTATTCTTTGCGGGTTTGACATTCGAAGTCTTAAATGGGCCCCACTTTATTACTTGCAACTAGTATACTAGCGTGAAGTCGATGTAGATTTAAATTTAAATTGCATGTGAATTGATTAAATTATTTGAGTTAAAATAGTGATACGAAATCAACCCAGCAAATTAGTAGTGAAGAACAAATCATAGGTCTTTGCCTTCTCCTCTCTCTCTCTCTCTCTCTCTCTTTTTACTTATTTTGTATTGTGGGTTATCTTTTTGGTATTCACTTATGCATATCTCATTAAATTAAATTGGCTAGAAGTTAAGTTTAAATTTGTTAAGAAAATTTTTCAGACTCAATTCACCCCCTTGAATGTCTTTGGGGCTTACAATTGGTATCAAAGGTTGGTCTCACATTTACATTAGTTTCTAGTGAAACTGTAAGTATGCATCAATTATGGCACATTTCATAGGTTTATGTGATCCTGAGGGTCAAAACATTAGTAGGGCATCTTTTGATAAGATTGAATTTTATTAAATTTTCATATGTTTTTTAATGTCATTTCAATCTTAGTTTATTATTTGAATAATCAATTTATGTTATATTATGTTTAATGACAGGTTTATGTTCTTAGCACAAATGTTTGGTCAAAGCATGAAAAATTTAAAGCAATTTGAGCAAGAACCAAAGATTATTTTAATTCTAAAAAAAAGAAAAATCAGTTTATGAAGCAAGCTGCCAAAACGCAGCTTGCTATGTGTTTGAGCTCGCCGTTTTTCCATAAAACAAAATGACGAGCAGAAGCACAAGTGGGGGCTGCACGCACATTCGAAAAAAACACAATAAGGAGTGAGGGTTTTTGGTTGAATTATACATGGATTCCTAGGTGAACAAGTGGGACAAGTGGGAGCTACTGGAGGATGGGTGTTGAGTGCAACTTGGAGTCTTCGGCTGAGGGTCTTGCTGAAGCTGGCGACTTGGAGCCAGCGACACACCTGCAGGGACAGTGAGAAGAGCTGCTGCATTTCGGACTTTAAATTGAATTCACCTATGATCTTGATTTAAAACATTGACGTGAGGCTTTCATTTATTTTGTTCTTCGTTCACTGTCTAAGTTTTTTTTTTGTTTATTTATTTGATTGCTTTGTTATTCTTGTAACTTTTGATTTCTTATGTTCTTTTAATAGCCAAATTTTGATTATTGCTTAGTTAGTTTGATTTTGTGTTTTAATTTTTGATCCAAGCTTTAAACAATGTTTACTTTCAAATATGAATTATAATTTTAGATTTATTTTTGATTATGTATGAAGTTTTTTATGCTTTTATTTCATATAGTTTCAATTATTCATATAATATTTTGTTCATCTAAGTTTAGTAATTAGTTTCTATGCATGTTCTTAAGTTTTAATTTATTTAAAATTTAGTTTTAGTTTAATTTTAAATCTGGAATTTTTATTTAAAAAAGTTAGTTAAAGTTTTGATTAATTAAGTTTTAAGTTAGTTAAATAATAGTCAAAGTAATGTGGGTTTGCGTTAATTTAAAAGTCAATTTTTGTTTTGCCTTTATTGTTTTTATTATTTTTTTACAGCTTTTGTTTTCTTTTAATTAATTATGTTTAGTGTTCATTTAATTTTGGGTTTTCTTAATTTAATTATGTTTAGCTAGTTTAATTTTGGGTTGGAGGATATTAATAGGATTTTAGATTAATAATTGTGAGAATTAATTAAATATTGTGATTTAGGTAAAGATTGAATTGAAATTTTGCATTAATTACATGAATTAAAGATTAAATCTAAAGATTGGCCATCTTAGGTTTAATTTCTAATTCTATGCAATAGTCCTAGTGATTTCCATAGATAACAATAGGTCAATTGAATTTTTCGGTGAACTTAATCAACTTAGCCTAGAATTCTAATTCTCTAAGTTACATAATCCGAACTTGTGAAATTGTGCCTTAGGCTAGTTGTTCCCTAGTTGTTAATGCTATCGGGTCATTAAATCTAGAGAGCTTATTCTAGATTGCCATGTGATTATGGATAGGTTTTTTATCATATAGAACCTATTTAAAAAATGGCGGAACTGAGGGTTTGAGAGCCTGTTTGAACCTCTACGCTAGCATCTTACGCCAATCGCAAGTTATCTATTTCGAGGATCGAGTATAAGTCTATAATTCATGATATATATTCCACCCAGATTTCGTATTTCTTGTTTGTTTCTTCTTTGTTTGTCTCTGTTTCGTCAATTATCTTTAGTATTTAGTTTTGATGTCTTTGCTTCTAATGGTTTTCTTTTTCTTTTTAGCAACATTAGAGATAGCAATTCACTTTAGCTCTCTGTCAGATCGATCCTGACTTGCCCTAACTACTTAGTTAGGTTAGTTAGGTATTTTATTATTTGGTAGCTTATGACGAGCTAACCACCTTTCTTTGATGGAAATGATTACTTATATCAAAAAATTAGGATGACGTTTTTCCTTAAATCTGAAAATACTAAATTATAGGACATAGTGAGTGAAGGACCATACATTCCTACTAAGAAAGAAAATGGTCAAAGAGTTATTAAAAAAACGATGATTGGAATGTAGAAGATGAAAGACTAGTTTCCCTAAACAGTAGAGATATTCATATTATGTTTTGTGCTTTAAGTAGAAATGAATTCAACAGAGTGTCTGTGTGTGAAAAAACTAGAGATATTTGACATACATTAGAAGTCACTCTTGAAGATACTAACCAGGTAAAGGAGAGTAAGATGTATTTTCTCATTACTCAATATTAAATGTTTTGATGAATCATGATGAAACTATCTCTTCGACTGTCATCATAAATGCATTAATGGGTTTAGAAAGATCATATTCAAATGTTGAACTTGTTAGAAAGATTTTAAGGTCTTTACCAAAAGGATGGGAGAAAAATGTAACCATCAGTCAAGAGGCCAAAGACCTTAATGTTTTACCTTTGGATGAATTATTAAGTTCATTGCTTACTTATGAAATGATGATGAAGGGGTCAAAAACCAAATAAGAGCAAGCTTCATCAAAAAGAAAGAATTTGGCATTCAAAGCCCAGATAATTTAGTCTAGTTAAGAAGAAAGCTTTTTAGAAGATAGTGAGGATGAGATAGCATATCTTACCTAAAATTTCAACAAGTTCTTGAAGAAGAAGACACAATTAAGGAGAAAAGAGGAAGGTAAGTATGATTAGAAGAAAAAGTCTACTATTATTAATTGTTTTTAATATAGGAAACTAGGTCATTTGAAGAGCCAGTTCTAACTCCTCAACGAGGGTGAGAAGGATCAAACAAGTAGAAAAAAAAAAGAACAAAGAAGAAGGACATGAATGAAAAGAAAGCTTTGAAAGCCTTATAGGAGACTGAAAGCAAAAAGGAAAGAGAAATTTTTGAAAATGAAAGTGCTAAGTTTTGTCTTATGGCATTCGACTATGAGGTACCATCTTCTTCCCACTCTAATGATGATGAGCATGAAAGTATTGTTATTGATGTTTGTTTGAGTTATGCTAAATTGGTTAAAGTCTTAGAGCATGCTACTTTGAAAATGAGGAAGTTAACCTCTGAACAAAAGGAATGCATGAAGTTGATGGATGGTGTTAGAGTAGAAAATGAGAAGTTAAAAGATGAATTGCATGACATGTTAGAATCTAAGAATGCTAGCATATTAGAAATTGATAGATTAAAGCATGAAATGAATGCCATGTTAGATTATAAGAATGTGGATGTTGCTATACATGAAAATAAGCATAAGTTGTTGCATGAAAATGAATCTTTAAAGAAAGAAGTGAATAACCTTAGAGAATCATTGTCTAAATTCATAAAAGGAAAAGAAAAATTAGATTGAATGTTAGGTAGCCAAACGATTTTCGATAATAAATATGGTTTATGATGTATTCAAGGAAGTGAAACTTTTAATGCTAAGACTATTTTGCAAAGGGAAAAAGTTTAGATGAAGAGCATGTTCTTAGGTCACTTTTTGATATTGGTGCATCATCTTTGAGAACTCAAGCTAGAAACACTCATCATGCTTTTTATGTATACTTCAAAACCCATATCTAGGAGAACTGCGCATGCCCCCAACAAGTGACATAGTTTCTTTATAAATAGAAAATCATTACATCTTGCTTGTAGGCCATAATCTATGCACATTTGACCTACATATTCATATGCATATCCTATTGTTGATTGATTAGTTGTAAAACCAAACTACTAGTTTTACGTTCAACACCGCAAGCATACGAGTCATAACTTGTAGTATAGAACGAACATCGATCCCACAAGGATTGAGTTTAGTCACCACTTAATTTAGGTTTTTTTTCTTTGTTTAAGGAATAATTTCAGGAATTAATAAATTGGAAAATAAAATAAAATAAAATAAACTAGTGATAATAGCCAATTGAGACAAAGTGTAGGAATTTGATAACCAAGGTTTAAGATTAGGAGACGTTCTATCCCTATTTTCTTCCCTCTTCACTTAATGATCCAACTATGTTTGACCCAAGACTTTTTAATACTCAATTACCCTCTCTCAAGGTGCAATTAACTGTCCCTAGTCAAATAGATTAGGATTGATTATGCTATCTGTAGCCTTACCAACCTGTCATAACCATTCAACTAGATGTTGAGCAATCTTATAAGTAATCTTTACCAAATAGCCAAGATCTCTTTTCAACTAATTGTAAAAACCTGAATATGTATAGGCCTATTAGGAGATAACTCTCATTGTACCAGCCAACACAATAACCCAACTCACCCTCTCAATCTATTGCAAGGCTACCCTAACTACCTTCTCAGTCTATTGCAAGGTTTAAACTCAATACATATCATAAACAACCATTCATCGAATCATAAAGCAAGAGTTCCATAAAATAGTTCAAGAAAAGCTCCTATAAAATATTTTGCTACTCATAATACCAAATAATCCAATAATACTCATGTTTTCCATACTAGAAAGTAATAAAGAAAAGAAGAAAAAGTAATCTAAATAAAACCTTGAATATCTTCTCTTCACTCCAAGAAAGTTGGAAAACTTGGGTGTTGTCTTGATTAGTTCCAAGGAAGATTTTTTTTTCTTCTTTTGGGAACCACAAAAAAATCTCAACTTTGCCTCTTTTGGATGTTGTGCAATGAATCATGGAGACTCCTAGGGTTTTGAGCCCTTAAATATTGTAAAAGGAGGGTCAAGATACTTAAAATCCCGCGTTTGACCCGTCCAGCATCAGACCAACTGTCACAATCGTGACTAAGGGCTCATAAACAGTGTTGTCATGATCTCACGATCATGACCTAATCTCTGCAACTCTGAACACCTTTCACTCTTTTGGCCATAAGTTATTCTTCGGACCTTCGATTGACTTGAAATGTGAACTATAGACTCCTAACATCTTGATCTTCCTCTCCATAATATTTTCATGGCCATTTGAGATCTAACATTCTCCCAATAAGCCATTAAAGTCACCTAAAAAATACCCAAATCTAAAATTTTGATGCTTGTAAAATCAAACAACAACGTGCATCAAACTATTCCTCAAATAAGCTTAAAATCCACCCTTAAACCCTGAAAAAATAAATAAAGACTTAAAACACTTCAAATATCATGCAAAGATGCAAAAGATGAAATAAACTAAAACTAAAAAACACAAAGGAACACTTAAAACGCCTAGAAACAGCCTAGAAACATAACCTAAAAGCACACTTATCAAAAGTATAGCTTGCACCTATGCCCGTTAACCTTGAATTCTTCACCTTTATTATTCTTCAACTTCAAAGCTATATGGGGAAACACTTGGATAACTGTGAAGGGTCCACTCCATTTTTCCTTGAGCTTTTCGGGAAGTAACCAAAGTCATGTATTAAACAAAAGCACCGAGTCCACAATCTTGAATTCCTTCTGCTTGATGTAAGCATGATGCCACTTCTTTGCTCTTTCCTTGTACACCTTGGAATTTTCATATGCATCATGCCTTAGCTCCTCCAATTCATCAATTTTTAACATTCTCTTTCCACTTGGTAGCTTCCAATCTATATTCAACTTCCTAGTTGCCCAATAAGCCCTATAGTCTAACTCTAGTGGTAGATGGCAATCCTAACCATAAACAAGATGATATGGTGTTGTACCTATGCTCATTTTGAAAGTCATCCTGTAAGCCCACAGTGTATCATCCAACCTCAAAACCCAATCCTTTCTTGAAGTACTCACTGCCTTCTTCAATCCTTCTTTGAAATACTACCAACTCTTTGGCATCTATCACACTTTAGCACAAAATCTCGGGCATTCTTAATGAAGTTAGCTAGTAGAATCCACACTCTAAAATACGAGAACCATCTTATTAGCTCTTTAATGTCCTACATAAATTGAACTATGACATTGAGTTAAACCTTCAGGCATTTCATTTTCAGGGAGACACCTACAAATCAAACTGTCATCACATATTTTATTAAACATATGTTCATTCCAAATATAGTGAGAACACTGATATAAGAAACGCTTCCTTTGTTGATAAGAGAGATCAGAGGGATGAATACCACCTGAGATATAATTGGAAATATATGAAAACTAAGGAAGAGAAGAGTTTTCTACCATCATTAAGGTCTCATTAGGAAAAAAAGTCTTCAATTTTCTCTGCTTCTTCATGTTGTCCCCCTTCAAATCTTGATAGGTGGTCCGCTACAAAATTTTCTACTTCGTTCTTGTCTTTAATCTTAAGGTTAAACTCTTAAAGCAGAAGCACTCGTCAGATGAGCCTAGCCTTATCATCCTTCTTTGTAAAGAGATAACGCAACATCGTATGACATGTAAAAACAATAATTTTTTAGCCCAAAAGATAAGAACAAAATTTCTCACAAGCAAATACCTCCATAAACAACTCCTTTCTTTTGTAGTGATGTAATTCAATTGTGCTCCCATGAAGGTCTTACTTGCATAGTAGATGGTATGTAGCTTATTCTCCTTCTACAGTCTAACTACACAACCAATGGCATGGTCCCATGCATCACACTTGATCTCAAGTTAAAGTGACCAATCACACTTTTTTAACTTGTTAAAAACATCCAAATAATCATCATTAAATGCAAAAGGCACATCTTTAACTACTAAATGAGTTAAGGGTCTAGCAATAAGAGAAAGTCCTTAGTGAACCATCTGTAAAACTTCGCATGACCAAGAAAAGCGCAAATGCCCTTAATATTGGTAGGAGGTGGGAACCTCTCAATCACTTTAGTCTTAGCTAGATCAACTTCAATCCCCTCATATGAGATCTTATGGCCCAATACAACTCTCTCTCGAACCATGAAATGACACTTCTTCCAATTTAAGACTAAATGGGGCTCCTCACATATTTGTAACACTCTATCAAAATTAAACAAGAAATGCTTAAAAGAGTCTTCAAAGATAGAGAAATCATCCATAAATACCTTCACGAAGTTTTCATTTATATTCACAAATATTCAATCATGCACCTTTGGAATGTGGCAAAAACATTACATTGGCCAAAAGGCATTTTCCTGTAAGCAAAAGTCCCATAAAGACAAGTGAAAGTGGTCTTCTCTTAGTCCTTTTGGTATAAGAACACCTAAATGTACCCTAAATATCCATCAAGAAAATAATAAAATATATGACCAGCCACCCTTTCAATCATTTGGTCCACAAAAGGTAAGGGGAAATATTCTTTCTTAGTAACAAAATTAAGCTTCCTATAATTAATACACACTCACCAACCTGTGATAGTTGTAGTAGAAATTTGTTCACCTTTTTCATTTTCCTTTACTATCATGCCTCTATTTTTAGGCACACGTTGCATCGAACTCACCCACTCACTATTTAAAATGGGGTAAATGATCCCTGCGTCTAACAGCTTCACTACCTCCTTCTTCACAACCTCTAACATGTGTGGATTTAACCTTATTTGTCTCTCTCTCACTGCTTAACGTCTGTCCTCCAAGTTAATTCTATGCATCACCAAATTGGGGCTAATCTACCTAATATCATAAATTTTCCGCCCTATGGATCTCATCCTCTTTTAATGGTCTCCATCACTTTCTCTTCTTACTCAAAATCCAATTTTTTTGAAATGATGATGGGTAAAGTCTAGTGCTTACCTAAAAAGGTGTATCTTAAGTGGAAAGGTAATGGTCTTAGTTCTAAAGTAGGTGGCTTTGCAATGGAAGGTGTTGTGGGTGCATCTATTCTCTCTAACCTCTCTTGCTCAATCTCCTCACATAATTCCTCTTCTCTCACACTCTCATCTTTATGAACTTCAATAATTTCTTTAACCTCCTATTCAACTTCCTTCACATACTCATCCACAACATCAATCTTCATATATGCATAACCATCCATCACCTTCTTCAAAGATTTAGACATGTTAATTTTAACATGTTCTTCATTGATTTTAAAAACCAGTTTTCCTTCATGATCATCAACTAATGCCCTATCATTATTCATAAAGGGCCTATCCAAAATTAAAGGGCAATTCATATCTTCCTAAAAATCCAATAAAATAAAATCAACATAAATGATGAATTTATCTACTTTTACCGACGAATATTTTACAACTTCAAATGGCCTCTTAATGGATTGATCTACAAGTTAAATGAGCATGGATATTGGCTTGGCATCTCCTAGTCAAATTTTTCTTTAAATAGACAAAGGAATCTAGTTAATACTTGCACCTAAATTGCATAAGCATTTGGAAAACTCAAAATTACCAACAACATATGGAATAGTAAAACCTCCTAGATCTTGTAGTTTTGAAGGCGTTGTACTTGAAATTATCACACTACAATTTTCCATAAAGGTTACCATCTAGTTGTCCTCCGAAGTGCTCTTGTGCATCAATATGTCCTTAAGAAACTTCACATACTTGGGCATACACTCTAATGCCTCCACCAAGGATAGATTAGTTTAAAGCTTCTTTAGTTTCTCTAAAAACATGGAAAACTAAGCATCTACTTGATGTTGTCTTACCTTTTGTGGATATGGAATCTTGGGCTTGTAAGGTGGTGGTGGGACATATGACTTCTCTTTCTCTTCCTCTTACAAATTATCTTCTTCTATCTTCTTGCCTTTCTTCTTTGTTTGGCTATCCTTCTGCATACTTGACTCCTCTAGTTTCTTGCCACTCCGAACTATTTATGCCTTGAGTTGTTCCTTTGAGTTGGCTTCAGTGTTACTCTATAGGCTACCTGCACTTCTAGAAGACAAAGCGTTATCAAGTTGACCTACCTATACTTATAATTTGTAGATGGATGAAGCATGGTTCTTTAGAATCTGACCAAACTTTGCCTCCAACTGTTTATGACTTTCCTCCTGGCTTACAAATTTGGAGCCCAACTGTTTATGACTTTCCTCCTGGCTTATGAATCTTACTCTCTAAAGACCAAAGTCGATTTTATTGAAATATAGGAGGTCTTTGCTGTCTTTCTTAACCACTTGCATTGTTAATATTCCAAGCAAAATTAGGGTGGTTTTTCCATCTAAGATTAAAAGTATTGGAATAAGGATTCTTACCTTTTTGTGACTGGCCCATAAAATGTACCTACTCAATGCCACTAACTCCCAACAAGAAACATGTTATTGCATTATGGTTCTCATGCCCACATAACTCATATTGTAATTGCATGGCCTTGACTAAAGATTAGGACAATCCTTCCATGTTACTCAATTGCTTGGTATTTGTATCATCCTTTTCTGCTCCTTTGGCCTTGGTCTACTCCTCTCATTAGCCCACATAAAACTATTGCTTCCCAACTCCTCCAAAAGATCACGAGTTACATCAATAGTTTTCCTCATCTAGTAACTGTATCGATGGTCTCTTTTGTACTCTAATTAACACAATTGTAAAATGTTTGCAGTAAGAACTCTCTTGGAAGATTGTGATGGGGGAAGCTTCTCTATAACTCCTTAAATCTCTTCCAAGCTTCGTATAATGACTCCATATCATTCAATTGAAAATTTGTGATTTCCTTGATGATTCTTTTTGTCTTAGTCAAGGGAAAGTATTTAGCTAAGAATGCTTGGGCAAGGTGATCCCAAGTAGTGATCTACCTTAAACCCAGTGAGTTATACCTGCCTCTGTTTTATCCCTTAAGGTAAATGGAAACAATCTTAGCCTCATAACATCATCCAACATCCCGTAACACATGAAGGTGTCATAGATCTGTAAAACGTTAGCTAAATGCGCATTAGCATCTTCATTGGATAACCCATAGAACTACACACTAATCTAAATTATGTTCAGGACTGCAGGCTTGATCTCAAAATTATTTGCTTTAACCACAGGCCTTGCAACTCCTTGAGGACTAAACCCTAGCCCCATGAAATCCATCAAAGTGCTCTCTGCTCCTCCTTGCTCTCCTTCTTCTGTCACATTTATATGAATTCTATCTTACGTCTCACTTTTCTGATCTCTCTTTCGTGCTTGTAATGTTAGAAAACTCTTCGTCACTAAATTCGATAAACGTTCACATGCTTCTTGTTTTCATGGATCTGTAAATACATAAATAAAAGAATAAAAAAAATCTTAAATCAAAGTAACCCAAACTAAAAAAGATGTTAAACAATAATCCCCTACAATGACACTAAAAAAATTATTAATTGTAAAATAAAAAACTATTTTTATGCCCAAAACAACAATTATACGGGTCATAACTTGTAAAAAGAGAATATCAATCCCACAAGGACTGTGCTTAGGCACCACATAATTCAGGCAGTGCCTTATTTAAGAAACCAATTCAAGAAAAATTTAAAAATTTAAATAGAATGAAAATAAACCAAAATAAAAACAAGCAACACAACCAAAGCCAAAACTGTTAATTAAAACTTGAAGAAATCAAGATTAAAAACTAGCACTTGTCATTAACACTATTTGTTGCCCACTTGTTTGGTTGATTCAATTTCTATTTTACTCAAGATTTCCTAATATTTTAGCTATCCTCTATCAAAGTGTAACTACATGTCAGTAATTAAATAAATTATGATTAACTTTGGGATCTCTCGATATGTAAAGCCTTTCCTAAATATTCAACTAGATATCAAGTTATCTTATATCAATCTATTGAAATCTCTTCCTAATAAATCAATAACTTGTTATTTATAAGTCTATTAAATGCCAACTATCATTAAACATTTAACAGGGATTATTGAACTCCCTTTCTCGATTTGTTATAGGGTTTAAGCTTAGTAGACAACACAAATATTCATAACATTAAAGCAATGCACAAGGGGTCACAAATAGTTCAAACAACAATCATAAAAATAAGTTTAGCCACTCATAATAGAAATAAGTTCATTAATATCTATGTTCTTCATACAAAACGTAATTTCTGTCCATAACATGAGTTATAAGTATCCAAATTCAATGATTTCAAGTTTTTCTTAAAGTAGACACTTATATCTATAACTCTCATGAAGGACCCAAAATTTTATTTTTTCATTAAAGGTAGTGAAATGGAGCTTGAACTTGGGTATGGTCACTGAAATTTCTGGAGTTGTCAAGTTGCTTGAAAAATATAGGCATCTGAGTAGGCATTGTTTTTTGCATAATAAGTTGAATTGTAAGTATCCAAATTCCGTGATTTTAAGTTCTGCTTCAACTAGACACTTATATCTACAACTCTTATGAAGGATCCAAAATTTAATTCTGTCATTAAAGGTAGTGAAATGGAGCTCGAATTTGGGTGTAGTTGTTGAAATTTATGGAGTTGTCTAGTTGCTAGGAAAAAATCAGGGCATCTGAGTAGGCTTCTGTTTTTATACCATAGATTGAGTTGGAAGTATCTAAATTCATTGATTTCAATTTTTGCTTAAATAGATATGTATATCTACAACTCTCATGCAGGACCTGAAATTTAATTTTATCATTAAAGGTATTGCAATGGAGCTCGAAGTTGAGTGTAGTTGCTGAAATTTTTGGAGTTGTCAAGTTTCTGTAAAAAAATCTGGGCATCAGAGTAGGAGTCGGTTTTTTGACCATAAGTTGAGTTGCAAGTATCCAAATTCAGTGATTTCATGTTCTGCCTAAACTAAACACTTATATCTGCAACGCTCATGAAGGACTCGAAATTTAATTCTGTCATTAGGGTAGTGAAATGGAGCTTGAAGTTATGTGTAGTTGCTGAAATTTCAGAAGTTGTCAAGTTGTTGGAAAAAAATCTTGGTAGGAGTAGGCGTCAATTTTTTGACCATAGGTTGATTTGTAAGTATCCAAATTCAGTGATTTTAAGTTCTGACTATATTAGACACTTATATCTACAACTCTCATGAAGGACCCAAAATTTAATTATATCATTAAAGGTAGTGAAATTGAGTTCAAATTTAGGTGTAGTTGTTGACATTTCTGGAGTTGAATTGCGTCAAAATCTGGACTGATTAGAGGTGAGCTGTGAGGCACGATTTTTGCTTCTTGTGTACTGCCCTCTAATTTTTCAATGTGTCCTAATGTGTTATGTGATTGATTAAGGTATAATTAACTTTGAATTGCATTGATTTGGTTGGAAAGTTGGACATTACTTTTGGCTAGAGAGAACTTGATAACGTATAGGAATTTTCTAACCCTAAACTCTCTCTATTGAGTATAATGTGGATGAATTATATTTTGGACATAAGTTGGGATTGTGTATGAATTAGATTAGGCCTGGATGGTAGGTTGTGTTGATTGTGCTTAGAGGAAGGGTTTGGAGATGGTTGAACCCCAATGGATTTGCTTATGACAACATTTAGAAGAGTTATGTGCTAAAGCTTCTTTGATTTGATTTGTATGATTATTTGATCTAAATTGTAATGTGTTTTGTTGTTGGTGT
>JAOXYD010254446.1:0-16183 GCA_028565735.1 Pinacopodium congolense
GTCCCACGAGAATTGTACTTAGTCACCACTTAATTTAGGTTAAACTTTGTTCAAGAAATCGATTTAAACAAATAAAATAAATAAGTAAAATGAAAAAAAATTGGAAGTAAAAACGAGCAACACAACCAATCGCCAACATTGCAAACTAAAATTCGGAGAAAATCAAGATTTAAGAATAGGACTTGTTACTATCCCTATTTGTTTCCCTTTGGTTTAATTGATCTAATTTATATTTGGCCCAAGATTTCCTATTATTTTAGCTACCTTCTTTCAAGGTGCAACTAAATGACACTAGTTAAATAAATTAGAATTAATTTTGGGATCTTTTGACATGCAAAGTCTTTCCTAAAAGTTCAGTTAGATATGAAGCTATCATATAGGTAGTATATCAATTTATCGAAATCTCTTCCTAATAAATTAATAACTTGTTGTCTATAGGTTTATTAAATGTCAAATCTCGTTGTACATTTAACACGGATTACCCAACTCACTCTCTTAATTTGTTGTAGGGTTTAAGCTTAATAAACAATATAAATAACATTAAATCAATAACCAAAGGTTTCCAAATAATGCAAACAACAAATCCTAAAAATATTTTAACCACTCATAATAGAAATGAGTTCAATCATATCCATATTCTCTAAAAATATAAAACATAATAAAATAAATAAAAATAAAACAAATCTTTAAAAAAATGGAGTTTGAAAGAACTCTTGAATTTTTATAGCTTGTGTGGTGCTTGGAGCTTGTGTGGTGGCTGTTGAATAATTCCTTGCTGCTTAGCCGAATCTACGCTCCTTGGTATGGCTCTTGGAAATTAATTCTCTTCTCCATTTGTCTGAATTTGTTGCTTGTTTTGCTCTTGGAGTGTGGCTTCTCAAACTAATTTCTTGTGTGCCACCATTGCTTCCTCTTGTTCTACCTTTGGTTTTTAATTTACTGCCCTCTCTTGCACGTCATGAGGCTCTCTCCTGCATCTTGGGTCAAGCCTTGGTGAACTCTCTGGACTTGGTCTTGGTCTTGGTGTATACAAGCTCCCTCCAGGGGAAGGACTTGATCTTAGCGGGTCTTAACAGGTGGAGTCCATATGGGTGCAGGTCTCCAGCGGGTAGCAAATTTGGCCTTAGCTTGGTCTTGGTCCATGGCAATAGCAACTCTCTCTCTCTCCTGTGCTGAAAGCAATATCGCCAGCAAGAAATAGCTTAGAGTCCTCGCCTTGATCCTCGCGAAATTCCTAGTTTTGCTTAGTTATTTCCTTACTCTTTTAGCTTTCATTCTTCCATTCATCTTTCACTCTTTACTCTTCATTCGAATTCAAGCTTTTCATCTTCAATATACCTTACACAATAAATAAATACACTAATAAAATTTAATTCTAACCCAAAACCAATAATTAAATGATAAAATAAAAAATAAAAATAAAAAATGAAAATGATTAAAACTTACTCTAAACTAATACCAAACCTAAACAAAATAATAATTAAGATCATACTAAATAAAAACACACAAAATAAGTCTTAAAACACAATAGTATCAACCTATTACGCAAGAAACACATGCCAAACACTTAGAAAAATGTATACTAATGCACAATTATCAATTAACACATAATAACACAAATTAAGCACTTTTAATCCAAAAATAGGGATAAATTCAGTTGAATTCACATACAAAATCATAAAAAAAATTCATCCTTATCACACATTTTATTTTTGGGATAACAGTCAGTTAAGTGATCAAGTTTTCAAAATTTTCAATTAAGTAATTAACATTTGAAAAGTTAACCAGTTGAGCAATAAAACTTGACACCGTTAGTCATTAATTGGATTTGACTCGGTTAACGGTATTAAGTTTTTTCACTCAACTGGTTAATTTTTCAAATATTAATCACTCAATTGAAAATTTTAAAAACTTGACCACCTAACTGAAAAAATCTCAAAAACTTGATCACTTAACTAATTGTTATCCCAAAAAAAATAACTCATTATTCAAAATTTTAGTGATTGAGGAAAAATTTGGGGATGTTAGAGAACTTTGATCATCTTTACCTTGCTAGTATCTATGCAAGTTTATGGAACAATTTTACTATAATCGACTTCTTGGAAGGTAAAACTTGGAAATTTTGGTTTTTGAATACCTTTTCAGAATTTCTATAATAGAAGGAATTCTAAAGAGTCTACTTAGATTTATGGTCAAGGTTGAGGCTCTATCATCAGTCTTTGGATTATGGATATCCTATCAAAAGATAGCATTACTTTACTATCATAAGATTGGTTTTCCTCTCAAATTTGGGTATTTGAAATTTTTTAGATGCAATTATATGCTTTATCTTTATATTTCATTAGGTTTTATGTGGATAGCAAGTGAAGGATCTCAAATGGTTTGGAAATAAGGAGGTCCCTTTGTTCTATCTTTATTATATAATCTGAAGTTTGAAATAATTTAAACTTTGTGATAGTACTCAATCTATACACTTTTTTAGGCATGATTTCATACCCATACTCTTATGTTTAAAGGTACTTTCTATGTAAATTCTATGCTTATTTCCTTAAAATTTTCATATGATGTTACTTACAATAAATTTGGTAAAATTTTTTTTTTTTTTTTTGGTGTTGGTGAGTAATTTGATACATAATTTGAGTTGGATAAGTTGTGGAATTAAAAGGAGGAGAAAAGCATTAAGTAATTGAGTTTCACACTTTATCTCACAGTCATGGTACAGGCCATGGAGATTTCATTGAGACCTAGACTGCGAGATTTGTCAAAACAATTTTACACTTTGTCCTACAACATGAGCTAGGTCTTAGGACAGTCGGACAGCTGTCTTATATAAGTTAATTTTAGGTCTTTTTAAGTGCTTTTTTATGCTTAGAAGTCTAGCTCTGTTACCAAGAGACTAAGGGTTGTTAATAAGCCATCTTTACAAGATTTCAAAGCAATTTAGGAGGAGAATTAGATCAAAACATAAAAAGATTAAAGATCAAGATTGATTTCCAATACTAGTTATTAAAGATTCAAGGATTCAAATGTCATAAGAATGAGCATTCCAACCCTTACTTCTTCTTTGATTTTTATTTCTTTTGACATGCTTAGGAATTAAATTGTTATAAGGTTTAGATATTTATGAACCTTAAGATATAGTGTTTGATATTGTTCTTTTTATTTGATGTTGAATTTTCAAATTTTTATCTTAGATTTATCTATGAGATTAATGAAATTGGCTTTAATTGTTACAAGAATGTGAGTTTCAATTCCGATATTTTATTTCATGTATTTAGATCGAGAGATCATCTGTGCAAATAAATCAAGCCATTGGTAATGGATGTTACATAAAGATCTAGAGAGAGACTTATATAAGATTTATGAATTAGGTGTAAATCTAATTAAAACAATAGGTTCTACAGATCCAATTAATGCCTCCAATTGATACTTTGAGATAGGGAGAACCTTTACTCAATTTATCAAGATGGATAATAATTGTATAAATCAAGAGAAAATACAATTTACCTTAGAGAATATGCAATATAAGCAAATCTAAAGAATCTGTTGAATTAAGGTTGAATAATGAATAGGAATATAACTTAGGGATATTAACCATCTAGGTCCTAACTTATTTAATGGAATCTCAATTTAGTGAATTTGGTTTGAAATTATTAGTTAGTTTTTAGTTTAGTTTAATTAATTATTAAATCAGTCATTAAATTGGTTAAATTAGATAGTAGAGAGAAGGAGATTACTAGTAATCTATTAACAATTCTCATGAGATTGATAATTTGTACTTACATTAGTTATACTATGATACTATAGGTTCACTTGCCTATTTATGGTCTTAATATTGTCATGCTAGGAAAGTTTTTAGGTGTTTTTAGTTTGTCTTGAATCTATATAACCCTTTTAGTCTAAGCCTTGAGTTTCTTTAGATAATTGTGATCCAATTGCCTTAGTAGGTCATACGATTAAGTTCTTTATGAGTTCAACATTCTGGAGTCTTAAATGTGCTCCTCGTTATTACTTGTGACCGGTACACTGCCAATAAGTTGATTTGGGATTTGAATTGGAATTGCATGTGAATGATTTGAATTATTTGAGTTAAAATAGTGATAACAAATTGACGTAACATTATACTGTAATGTAATAGTAAATATAGCGTGTAATTCACATAATTTGAGACTAAAGTAAATTAGCTATATTGATAAGATAATGAGGCAAATGTCTCCTCCCTTGAAAAAATAGTTAATGACTTGATTTGTATCGTTCGTCAATTAGTTTTAGAAAAGCTGGAGATAGCAAAGATGTCCAATATTTGTTTAGTTGTGGATCACTCAACGAATTTGAATGAGGAACATATACCTAGGCCATTATATGAACATGTTGTAGCATCTTCCAAGTCACAATCTTAAAGAAAACATCATGCTTTTATGTATGATACTTAGTCTAAACTTAGAAGGCAAATTTATTAAGAGAAGAATAGGTATAATTTTTATAGGAACACATAATCCCAAAAGCACACATTTAAGCCTTACATAAGATAAAAATGACATGATTCATTTCATATGCCATACATGTATGAATGCATCATAGGAAAATACCATACTCCTATTTAAAGTTTTGTTATTATCCTAAGAGAACACATTATGATAAAAGAAAAGAAAATGCATATATGAAGAATAAGACCCATTAAAATACATATATGATTTTCTATTTTTGTAGATTTCATGCACACTTTGAAAATTTTTGTTTTGCTAAACATAGATGGTTAAATTAATCCTCTAGATTTTAATAAATCTAACCCCAAGGACAAAAATTATTATGGTTACCTAGACATTTTGAGTTCTTTATTTTTGGATCAATAATAAATGTAATCAAATGAGTCTTAAGTGAGCAAGCAACATGGTATCCCAACTAAAAAGGGAATTCATTAAGAGCTCTCTTATGAGCTCATCAAGCAAGCATATTATTAAACCAAATGAGGAGAAGGAAATGAGGTAACTAATGAAGGTATAAACTTGATTAGAGAATGTTATCAAAGAGATTTTGGAGAGGAAAAAAAGGCTTTTTTTGCATGTATCTAGAGGGAGCAAAATAGAATAATCATTTTTTAATTGATAGATGATTTGAAGAAATGTTTTTACATGTATAATTTTCCCGTTTAATAGGAATTTTCTTTTACAAAAAAAGGGAGTTAAAAAGAATATGATTCGAATATTTTATGATGCATAAATTTAGGGGAGTACATGAATTGAAAATTACATGTTTTTTATTTTATGAATAACTTTTTGAGGTTCCAAAAGAGGTGAAGTTGAGAAACGCAGTGATGTTAGATGTATGAGTTAATGAGGAGCAATAAGGTGTGCCTTATATATGTTTTGTATTTTATGTTTTCCTAATATCACATATTTCATCATCATCAAAAAAGGGGAGATTATTGAATTATGAAAGGTTCTAATCTATATTTTAAGATGAAAAAACACAATTATTATTATTGATTTATTTGTATTGAAAGCTCTTTAAAGATAGGTTTATGGAAGATGTATTTGAATGGAAACTAGAGTCCAAGATAAATTGACGAGAACAAATTAAGGATGAGACACCAAGAAAAAGTGAGCTAGTATATCAATTGACTTTTATAAGAATGAATTTGTTTAAATCTTGTTTGATTGCTTCAATTGATTATGGTTCAAATATTATATAGTCATTTTAATTTAGGTCTATTATATATAGTGGTCCATAATCAATAGAAAAGTATGGGAAATTTTTAACGAAAATGCTCTTGATGCATTAAAATATTTATAGGGGATTTTTAAATATGGTTGAGTCAAGTATATTTGAAAAGGATGATTTCTGGAACTTTGAATAATGAAGGAAAGTGTTTAAAAAATATTTCTTGGAGGAGTAGTTGATAAATGTTTGAGTTATTGATCGATCAATGTTATTTTTAGAGGAATTGATCGAGTAGTGCTAAGGAGTAGTTAACCAATGTAAGATAAATTGTAGAACTAGTCGAGTAGTGTGATGAATGATTGACTAATGTACTGGACGACCAATGTGCAGGATTAATTGACTAGTAATCATGATAATTATATAATGACAAAATTTTTAATGGGGAAATTTTATGAATTAATGGTCTTTAACTATTATAAATGGCTAATTAGTGTTTTTAGGCCTATAATAGCTGTTGTAGAGTGTTTTTTATCCATCTAAGGGCATTAAAGTATATAATAGTGATTAAGTAAGTGAAATGCATATCAAGAGTATTTTTTAGAGGGTGTAGTTATATAATTCATTTCATACATCATCTTTCAGTAATGAGCCCCTTAGAAATTTTGATTATGTAAGTGAGGTAATTTTTATGTGTACTTTTTAGTACGCTTATGATTGAGTTGTAAGGTTCCTCTTCATCAAAAGAAGACTATCATATAAAGGTTTGGAACGAATATTATAATGAAATTTCCATGTGATTTTTAGAGAATGAACGTAGGCGAGGTTTGTTTACTGAATTACTATATAATTAATTTGAAATTTCCTTACTATTCTTTTTAATTTTTACAAGGTCATTTTTATTTTTGAGTTATAATGATATATTAATCAAAATACATTATTATTTTTCCTATTATATTATATTAATTTTTAAGTGAATTTTTACTTAAAAAACCTTAAAAGTTTTATTCTCGTCTAATTCACCCCCTTTAAGTGCCATATAGAGCCAACACTTTAATTATTTCATTGGACAATTTCTTTAGAATCGATGGAACTCTCTATATCTAATTCATGTTGAGATATGTTGCATCCTCATGATAAGTATTAAGGAAACAAACATGGAATGTTGGGTGTACTTTTAAGTGTTACGGAAATTTAAATCAATATATCACATTCCTCACATTATAAGTACTACAAATAGCCCATCATACTTTGATATCAACCTATAATATACTTGTTTATTTCTGATCTTTTTTCATATCTCATGAGTAAATTTCTATAGTACCTTATCTCTAATATCAAATTCCAAAGACCTCCTTCACTAATATGCATGTTTTTCATTTGTTTAGAAACCTTTTAGAAACTACAGTTTATCTCATCTAACAATTCTTATTTTTATCCATTAAATTAGTAATTGGTTGGACATTTTCCACCTGAGTTCACTAAGCAACTTTAAGAAGAGTAGGAGGCCATTGGCTTAACAAATGGTCAAATGGATTCTTCTCTATAGCCAAAGATGTACGCATGTTATAGCAAAACTTTGCTATGTCAAGTGTATTAAACTAATTTTGTTTACTTTTAATTTCATAATGTCATAAATATTCCTCTATCAAGCCATTAATTCATTTAGTTTGGTCATTTTCTTTTAGGTGATTCACAGTGAAAAATATCACATAACATCATATTGAAAAGAGATATCCAAAATTAACTAGTGAAGAGGGATTCTAGACTTATTATATCCGCTAAAACTATAAAGTTCTTCACCCTCTTTTTATGGATACTTTCATTGTAAAATATAAGGGATATAAAGTTAGTATAAGCATGAAGACTAAATAATTGAAAATTTGATCAACCACCACCATGATTGATACCATATTATCAACTTTTTTAATCTATTAATGAAGTCTATTGAGACTAACATCCATGATCTTTCTATAATAGGCAAAGTCTACAACAATCTTTCTTCCTTCTTCCTTTCAGGTTTATCTAATTTACAAATAAGACAACTTTTGACATATAACTTAATGTAATTTTCCATCTTTGGTCGATAGCCAGAACATGAAGGAGAGCTAATATCCATTGTATCTACTCCACTATAAATCATATGTCTCTTTCAGTGATTGTTTCTATAAAGTATGAAAGTTCGATACATACAACTAGAGTTAGTCTTCATCATCAATAAATGTTGTATTGACTTCCTATATCTAATTTTAACTACGAATTCAACCTAAGACCATATTTAGGTAAGTATACCTATCATAAGTAATATAATGGATTCTAATTTGAGTCTAGAGATCATCCTTTGAGGATCTACAGTAACTATTAAGTCAATTGACATATGATTATCTAGAGATGCCAATCAAAGTGATTAACTAAATTAAACTAAGAAATTAACTAAACTACTCAATTATGTAAACGATCACAAGATGTAATTAAGGGTTACCAATATCTAATATATAGCTAAGGTTTCAGATTTTAGTGGATCAACTAAGTTTAGAAATTATTATGTAGCTAGATCTAGGATATCTTCTTCAATTTAAGACACAACTATAGATAATATGATACTTTATCTCTTTTATCCTATTCCATTATTTAGTCATTTAATAAACTTAGGTAATATGCTTACAATTCAGGAAGTTCAATCCTAAAATTCCCTTTTACCATTGAGACCCTCATAATAAACTAGTTTTTGGTCATTCACTTATTTAAATTGCATTGTTTACCAAATTTTCCAATAACTAAAGTACATTTCTTAGATTTCTAATTATTAATAAATTTATTATAGGTGAACAATCTATTATAGATAATTAAGAACTTAAGCAAAGAAATATTAGTACACAATTTAGTAATTATAACATAATTAATCCATCAACTTACCTATCTTTATATATTAAACAATTTAGCCACCCATATTAATCAATAAACATAAAGACTGAATCATAAAATACATATTTATTAAAAACAACAACAAAATTTAGATATAACGAATTAAAGAGTAATATAAAAAAACCTAAAATATCACTATCCCAACTGTAATCCTAGCCCTAATCCTTTAATCTATTCCTTGGAACCTTGAAAAGCACTCTTGATGTTTCTACTTTACAAAGTAAGAGAAAATTAAAATAGCAAACCTAAACTATAAATTGAGAGGAAACTAAATTGGAATCCTAAGCTATATAAAAATGATTGCTAAAGATTGTTAAAAGCTTTTAAAAAACCTTCTAAATTAATCTTATATTATGATTATACCACATTTAGATCAGTTTTAAAGATGACTAATGTAATTTTCCCTTTGAACATAAGCTAGAACATGCCTTTAGAGACTACAATAGCCTTGAAATCATTATTCAACAACATCATTCATAACCTTTGTTATTTATCTATCTGCAAAATGGTCTTTAACAATAGTTTGCTTCCTCCACAATGAAACTATTAAAGGGTCATGTTGTTCTTCTGACTTTAATTGGGACTACAAAGGTGATTTAAAGAGATATCATTGGTGTCGTTAAATATCGTCATTGATTTTTTGGAAAATCTTCATCCACACTTTGTCTTTTTTTCATAAAGGTCCCAAATTAAACGTGAACTTGTATTTTAACCAAAAACTCACATAAATTGAACAATTTAACATAAAGATAGGATGAAAACATGTAAAATTATGTTGAAAGGAGTGCATTTTATTACATTTTCATAACCAATTTAATATAGTTTCACCCTTATTTTGATGCCAAAGTATCTAATTTATGTTTATTATGAGCTCAAACATAGGTTCACGCATAAATACATAAATTTTAGGTGAAACAAATCAAGGATGAAGAAGAAAAATAGACTCATAACCTTCAACAGTGGGCATAAACAGTGTTGTTGATTGTCTAGAAACTGTCATTAATGCTTGACTCTAGGGACTTCAATAGGGGTTGATAAATGTTGTCCTTGATGGTCCTGAATATTGCTAAATAAATTGTTAAATCTTTAGTTTATTTATCTTTGTTTGTCATTACATCATGTTTTCTTTTAATTTATTTTCTATTTTTGCTTCTTTTAATATACTAGGTCAGTTTTCTATTGGTTACAAGATATTAAAGGGACATAAGGATCAAGGTTATGAGATATGAATTGGGTTTTAATGGGTATTATGTTTTTATGCTAAGATTGAGTGAAAACTTTGGTTAAATGTCAAGAACTAGGGATTATGTATACGCTTGGTCACCTTATTTGTAATTTCTTGTTTAAATGTTAGGTATAGGCTTATGATCTGTGATTATCACTAGTTAATACCATAAGTAGTAATAGATTAATTGATTTCATAAGTAAAACCTAGTCAATTAGTATAGGATTTTGATTCTTTAAATTACATAATATATGCATATAAGATTATGGCTTAAGATAACTATTCCCTAGTGCTTAATGTTACTACGTCATTAAATCTAGAAAGCTTTTCCTAGGTTAGCGTGTAGTTAAAGGTAAATTTACAATCATATCAGACTTACCTATAATTGGAAGAATGTACATTGTAAGATCGTATCTATGTCTATAGGTTACATCTTGGTTAAAACATAATTTACATGCTTTCAATGATTAATTATAATTTCTGAGCCTTAGAAATATCTTCTACCCAAATTTTCAATATTGTTATGTATTTATTGCTTTTTGTGCTCTTTTTTTCTTAAATTTCATTAGTTATTTTTCTTAGTTTAATCAAACCAATGGTTTTTATTTTAACATATCATTAGAAATAGTATAAACATACCAGCTCTTCTAAGATCGACCCTCACTTACTTTACTATATAGTTAGAAGGTTAAGTTAGGTTTATTATTTGGTGGTCTGTGATAGCCATACCAAAATTTTGGCACTGTTGCTAGGGAGCTAGCATTGGCGTTTTATTATTTCTCTTTATTTTTATTTTCATTTATTAATCTTTATCACTTTACTTTTTATTTTTTATTTCCCACAACCCTTCTCAACATTTGGTAGGCCTGCCACAAATCATTAAATAATAAAATACCTAACTAACCTACTATATAGCAGGGTAAGTCAGGGTGTCGATCCTCTAAAGAGATGGTTATGTTTAGAAGATGTTCGTAAGATTATGCTAAAAGAAAATAAAAAGAAATAAAAAACCCTAAATTCAAAGACATTAAAAAAGACAACAAATAAAAAAAACACTAAAGACGAAAAACACAAAGAAATGGATAACAATAAATGAAATATGGGCAGAAAATATATCTGGGATTCATAATTTATAATTGATCCTCAATATGTATATATATATATATATATATATATTGTAATCGATCTAAGATGCTGGCCTATGGATCCAAAAAAACTCTTGAATACTCTTGGTTTAGATAAATTTAACAAGTTCTGAAAATATCCCTAACTGCACAACAACTTAAAAAAATCTCTAGATTTAATGGCATACCAGCATTAACAAATTAGGGACCAACTAACCTAAGATACAATCTCTTAAACTCGAATTATGTAACTTAGAAAATTAGGATCCTAGATTAATTAGTTAAGTTCATTAATAAAAATAATTAATCTATTGTTACTTGTGGAAATTACTAGGATTATTACATATTACAAGCTTATTCCTAGCAATTAAACTAGAAATTAATCCTAAGGTGATTAATCCTATGTATTAATCCTTAACTCGTGTCATTTAATCTGAATTCTAACTCAACCTTGACATAAATCACAATGTCCAATCAATTAATAAGTAATTCTCACAATTATTCATCCAAAATCTCATCTATACCTTCCAACCCAAGAAAAATTAAGCTATCATACTTAAATTAACACTTAAATTAACTGAAATTAACAAAACCAAAAAGATAAATGCATAAAAAACAAGAAATTAAGAAGAACAGGGCTAGAAATTAATGAAATCAACATTGTACTAACATAAACAAAACATTCCATACATAAATAACAAAATTCAAATGAAATAACAATAAAATGAAAATGAAAAAACATAAATAGTAGCAATAACCACAAGAATAGAAACCCAAACATGAAATCTAAGGGCTAGAATTGAAAAAATAAGAAAAACCAAAGCAAACCAACATTAAAACCCAAAGAAAAAGAAGAAAAAAAGATGATTCTCTAAGAGGATTAGTGGCTACGAGATAATGGGGGTTTTTTTACCCTTTTTTGACCCTTTTATACTTCCCTTTAGGGTTTGGAGCGTTTGGGAGTGAAAAGACCACGTTGCTCTTATTTTTTTCACTGACAGTAACTAATATTGTGGTTTGATTGAGTAATACAGTGGGCTGACAACCCGTCCTATTGGTCCTAAAATCCGAAGGCATATAGCGGGCTACTGGGCCCGCTATATAGGTCCCAAACCCACCGTATATAATGTATAATCTAGGCCATAGTCCATTTTTTTCTCCAATTCTTCTCTAAACTTCTTCCTTTTCACTTGTCTTTATATTCCATGATTAAATCTGCTTGCAAATCTAAAAGGAACACAAATTAAATATCTAAAAACAAAAATAGGATTAAAATGCATGTGAAAACTTAACATATGTCAATACTAGCAACATCTAAGATGATAGAAATTTGCAGTAAATAATAAAGAACTAATCATTTTTTCTTTTAATCCATTTTCTCTTTTTCTTGTGGCAAATCATATGAGGTTTCAACAATTTGAGCAAGCTCAACATAATCAAATTCCTGAAAGTGGAAAGTCATTAGAAGAAGAAGTTAAAGAGAGTTTTGAGGAGCATATAGACAAAGTCAAAGAAACTACAGAGCAACATCAAAAGACTTTGAAAGTTCTTGTAACTCCTACTTTTAATCTTGATATGCTTTACACTAACTATCCCGATGATAAACTTGAATTTAAGATAAAACATGGAATAATTCATGCTTTGCCTATTTTTATAGGTTTTGGGATAGCAACTCTTTAAGTTCAGGCTATATGACCGATCGGAATAAGTTCTCAAAGGAATTCCATATGGCATGTTCAAGAATGAAGCATGTTGGTCTCACAGTAAACCAATTAAAGTTGAAGGCTTTTCCATTCACTTTGGTAGATGCAGCTAAAGAGTAGCTATCCAATCTACCAATCGTACTTGTCACTAGATAGGACTAAATGCAATAACTATTCCTAGAGAAGTACTTTGCTACCTCACGAGCAACAAATATTAAAAAATAGATTTGTGGTATTAGACAAGATGCAGGAGACTTATTGTTTAATTATTGGGAGAGTTTTAACAAACTTTGCAACTGTTATCTCAATCATCAAGTAAGTGACCAACTTTTCATTCAATATTTTTTTAAAGGATTAATGCCTTTTAATAGGAACATAGGTGATGCAACAAGTGGTGGAGCATTTGTGGATAGAACACTAAAGGAAGTAAAAAAAAATTAATAGCAACTATGACAACCAATTTCCTATACTAGAGTACTAGAAACAATTTATCCTCCTCAATAAAGTAAGTTAAAGAAGTTATTGAGAAGTAAGTAGCCAACCTTACATCTTTGGTAGAGCAAGTGGTAGTTGGTAAGGGATATGCAAAGGTAGGTAGCATTTATTCATTTTCTAGCCACTCTATTGATATGTGTCTCACATTTATAGGATGAACAAAAAGTTAATGCCATTGGACAGTTCTATGGACAATAAAAGAGGTATGATCCTTACGCCCCTACTTGTAATCCAGGGTGAAAGGATCATTACAATTTTAGGTATGGGAACAACTAGTAAGGGAGTAGTTCAAATGTTAGACCTTTTTCTTCCCAAAAATGGCAAGGGTTTAATTCCCCACCTGGATTCAAGCTTAGTCACAATTCTAGCCTAAACCTCCACCTCAATAATAAGCACAAAAAATTGGTGGAATGTCTTTAAAGAAGATTGTAAAAAGTTTCACTATAAATACTCTTCAATTCCAATAAGAAGTGAGGAGTGATTATAAGAGCTTAGAGAATTAAGAGAGTCAGCTAGGGGATGAAATGGAAAAGTTATAAGCTTAAAGCTTTACAAGACTTCATACCTAGCTGCCATTACTTTATAAAGCGATAAACAAGTGGAAAGCCCTATGAAGAATAAGGAAGAGCAAAGGAAATAAGAAGAGGAAGAGGAAACCATTTTAGAAAAAATTTAAAGATAAAGTACCTCCTAACGTAAGTAATACACCTTCTGTTATTACTAACCAATTGTTTGCTCCTTTCCTAATAGGTTAGCTAAGAATAAGCAACAGAAGAAAGAGAGTAAGGTATTGGAAGTTTTCCTCAAAGTGGAGGTAAACATGCTTCTACTGGAGGCCATCAAGCAAGTGACACAATATGCAAAATTAACAAACAATTAGTAGCTAAAAGGTGATGAAAAGGTTAGTATAGTGAAGATTGTGTCCATAATTTTACAAAGAAAGATACCCTCAAATGCAAGGATCCTATCATCTTCACCATTCCTTACAAAACTAATAACATGAGGTATGAACAACATATATTGGACTTAAGAGCTTTAATCAATTTAATGCCACTTTTTATTTTCAGATCTCTTAGTTTAGTTCCTTTAAAAAAGCTCATGTTATTATTCAGTTAGCTGACCGTTATAGGAGTCATAAAGGATGCATCGATGTAGGTAAATGAGCTTATTTTTCCTGTAGATTTTTATATACTAAATATACAGGATGGGGATTCTTTAAATCCATCGCCTATACTATTAGGGAGAACATTCTTGAAGATGTCCCATACTAAGATTGATTTCCATAGGGGAGTGTTAACCATAAAGTTTGATGGAGAAGTAATCAGATTCAATATCTTCAATGTTATACAATGTCCCATTGATTATGAATCTGTTGCAAGAATAGATCTCATTGACTCTTTAGCAAAATAGTTATAGTTTCTTTCTATAAATAACCTATTAGAAGTGGCGTTGGCAACTCCAATGAGATGTAGGAAGTAATAAGTGCCATAGAGATGCTTCCTTATCATTATGACAAGTATGCATCTCAGTTTTTAGATTTTCCTGTTTTTGTTAATCAGCTAATACCTTCTGTTGTGCAGGCTCACTGGTAGATTATATGCATTTTTGGCAGACAACAGCAACCTACTTATTATGATAATGGTGAGCAACATTAGTTATGAGTAAGAAGATAAGCTCATTCGATTACTCTGAGGGTAGAGGACAACATTAAGGTGGAGTGTTGCTAATATAAAATAGATTAGCCCCTTCTTATGCATCCATAGAATCTTCTTGGAAGAGGGTGCTACTCTTATAAGGAAAGTGAAAAGGCGACTAAATCCACCAGTGATTAAAGTGGTGAAAAAGGAGGCGATTAAACTTTTATATTTGGGTATTATTTACCTCATTCCAGATAGTAAGTCTATTAGTTCTTTATAAGTAGTTCCTAAGAAGTTAGGGATCACAGTGAGGGAAAACGATAATAGAGAGATAGTGTTATTTGAGTACAAAACTAATAGAGAGTTTGTGTGGATTATAGTAAGATCAATTCTATGAGTTGAAAAGACTATTTTCCATTATCATTTATTGACCAAATGTTTGAACGTCTTGTTATTCATGCTTTTTTATGGCTATTAAAGTTATATGCAGATGGCCATAGCCCCCCCAAAAGACCAGGAGAAGATAACGTTCATATGCCCATATGGAACATTTGCCTACAATCACACGTCATTTAGTTTGTGCAATGCTCCTGCCATCTTTTAGAGATGGATGGCATGTATCTTTTTTAATTATTTATTGAATGACAGTCTCTAATTCATACATATTTTAGGCATGATTTGGTAGTTATTTAATTGATTATGAATAGAAGTCTATATGATTCTTGTGCAAAACGAGTTAAATGCTTGAAATGAGATGTTGCTTAGATGTTTCCTATGTTTGATCACATTTTGTAGGACTTTGAAGAGTAAAAGAGGTATGGATGCAATTTTACAAGTACATCATGTGAGGAAGCTCTATATCAAGTTTCATGGCCATCGGATGAGTGTGAAAGGAGTTAAAGTAGAAAACACTAAGGGAGGCAAGAGTTGGAAGACTCACGGGCAGGGTCACAATAAGCCTAGAGAATCTCTCAACCAAGACTCATGACCATGAGTCCTAGTCATGATCATGATGTCACCATCTACAAAAATAACCCAATTCATAAATCCTAGCTGTGAGTATGATGCCACCATAGAGCAACTTTCTTGCCTCCAAACACCTCACTTTGCCACCAAGGAAGGGAATTCAAGCCTTAAGACACATCCAAAAGGGTTTTGCATAATTTTGAAGGAGAAGAACATTACAAATGCAAAGATTCAAGGATCAAGACTAAGAATTCATATCAACCATCATTAGGGACCCAAGAAGAAAAATTAATTCATCATAAGTTTTTCTTTTCCCTTCTCCTTATCGATTGTTTTTATGAATCATACAATGTTTAAAAACTAAACTTTTCACAGGAGCATTCTCCCTGTCAACCAACATCCACTGATTAATGTTGGAAGAGGGTAATGATAACTCAGCCACAGACAATT